>MU196256.1:2012-13326 GCA_016904865.1 Pissodes strobi
TTCACAGAAAACTTACCTATTTTTATTTTTTTTTCAGGTAAGAAAATCCTAGCTTGGAGAGAAGTTGCAACTGAGTTCGTAAGTACTGAATGTGTGTTGTTTCCTTCATTATTTACAATTTTCTATTCATTAGAGGGAAGAAAATAAGTCAACAGATGTAGTATGGGCGACATGTAATTCATTATTATTCCACCCACCGACTGCCGTCCACAGAGACGTGGTAGCTGCTCTAACCATTTTCTAATCCTCAGACCCAACTCGGGAAGTGCAGTTCACAGGAACGTATTTCTTGGGGGATACCTGCCTAAAAAGTACTAAAGTCGAGCCTACGATAGATCTGTCCAAATTCTAAGTCAAGTAATTTTTAACGTTAAACAGTTATAGTGTCTTAAAGTGCTGAGTGAAATTAAGATAAACCAGGAACCTTAAATAACTATCTCATGAAACAACCAAACCTAACCATAAATTATTTAAACTTGATAACGCTCTTTAAGACCAGGGACTAAGGCCTATAAACAATTCAAACCATACCTCAACCGAAAGGACATGCGCGTTTTAGTAATCGGGTATAGTGTAAACTCATTAAGTATTTCACCAATAGACGTTGTTATTGTTTTACCGAAATGCCTTCATTATTATCCCTTCTCACATGATGTAGATCGATCCATATTTGAGCTATATAGCATGCACGCCAACCAAGGCGTGACCTCACGGATAAGTAAACGTTAAAAAGAATGAACTAGAAAGGAACTATACAAAACCTGTCATATTCACTCGATTGCCTATCGATAAACCCCAGTACAAGCATTTTAAAAAGGAAGTCTTCCTGAAAATACCCAAACCTACGCAAAAATGGAAAATGTATGAAAAACGACTCAATAGGTCGAATATCGCCCTTTCGAATTTGACCTTTTTCAAACTGCACAGATAACAGTCTCGGTGAAAGGAATCGAATTTCCCATTCAGAGTGGCATTTCGATTGATTATACGTTCACACTGTGACGTCACTTGAGAACAAATGAATCGGGTCCCTCGATAAGAAGTCGTTTATGTTGATTGGATGTAGGGATAATATATAAAAAGGCGCTTTGTTTGGCGAAAAGACTAATGAAATAAACGGATTTAATTCCATACTGAACGTTATGTGCAGTTTGCAATTTTTTTGAATTGTCTCAAATTGTTCTTGTATCGAAATGTGTGTAAACTGCTGTCATACTGTATCAAGCCTTCGGGGTGTAAGCAATTCAGCATAAGAAATTGTTTTACGCTTGGCAGAACTAGTACAAAATACGAATAGGTTCATTACTGGTTTACCATCTTATCCTTAGTACAAATATTAAAGAAAAGAGTACTTACATATCTTGGAGCAATGCGGAAACTAGCCCAACTTCCCAAACAAGACATGACACTCATCCTGGGAGATTTTAATAAGAAAATTTGACAAGAAAAGGCACTAAGACCTCATGTGGGCATGCACAGCCTGCACAATGCTTCCAAGGACAACAGTCTAAGAGTGGCAGATCTTGCAGCATCAAATAATATGTTAATAAAGTCCACTATGTTTGAACACAAAGATATACACAAAATGACATGGGTATCTAATGATGGAACCAGGAACCAAATAGATCACGTTATAATTGATGCAAGGCACGGACGTAATGTACTAGACGTAAGAAGCTGCACGGGGGCAGATGCCGATTTAGATCATTTTCTGGTCAAAGCCAAAATCAAAGTCAGAATATCTACAGCAAAGAACAAGCGAACCAATCGTCTCTCTCCTCAGTGGAATACAGAAAAGCTTCAGCAGACAGAGATAAGAGCACAGTATCAGAAAGAACTAGAGCGACTTATTAGGGAAAATACTAACACCACATACAATACTGATATGGATGCGCATTGGAAGTTTATATCTGGAACAATTACAGAAGCAGCTAGAAAGGTGGTAGGGGAGAAACCTAGGAGGCAACACAAAAACCACTGGTATGATGGAGATTGCGAAGATGCTATGGAGAAGAGAAATACTGCTAGGCTAGGCTCAAAATGCTAAAAAGTCCCACATACGAGACCAGGGAGAGATTCAGCTGACTAAGAACCCTAGGAAAGAAACTGTTAAGAAGAAAAAAGAGAGAATGGCAAGACAGAGAATTAATTGCACTAGAAGAAGAAGGAAAAATAACACAAGAACTTTCTACCAAAAATTACGCTCTACAAAAGCAGGATTCAGACCCAGGACCGACAATATCTTAAAGAAGGAAAATGGAGACCTAATAACTGACAAAGTAGAAATATTGCAAACGTGGAAAAACTACTTCCATCAACTGCTTAATAGAGGAACTGGTGAAGAGGAGGAAGCACTGGATCTGCTGGCTGCGGAACAACCCAATGAGATCCCTTCTAAAGAGGAAATTGCAAAAGCAATAAAGAAATTAAAAAATAATAAAGCCCCTGGCGGAGACCTAATTATATCCGAACTTATTAAATATGGTGGCGATACTATCATAACACAGCTGCAAAACCTCACTAAAACCATATGGGAAAGAGAAGCTATCCCTGATGACTGGAAGGAGAGTCTTATGAGCATTTTAAGATCCTTTACAGGCGTAGACGACTATATCAAAATCGGCCTCTCCTATTGGTCGATCCATCTCGTATTACAATATGTCTTCGTGATGCACTCAATTTGTCGCAAGAGCTCTCGTGGTCGAGAGGTTTAGATAGTTGGGTCCCACCTGGACGACCCGGGTTCAAACCCCCGTTGATTTTTTTTATTATTTTTTAAGATTATGTTTCTAAGCAGTTTTTTCTTGATTTTGGGTATGTCTTGGCTTAGTTGGGGTTAGCACTTGGTTAGTTTCCTTTCCCTGAGCCCCCGTAGTGAGCGAAGCGAGCGGAGGGCCATGCTGGTCGCCCAATAGGAGAGGCCGATTTTGATATAGTCGTCTACGTCTGTCAAGGATCTTAAAATGCGTATTATGATACCGATCCACAAAAAAGGCGATAGAATGGTCTGCAAAATTTACAGAGAGATAGCACTAATCAATGTAGCTTATAAAGTCCTATCGAACATAATTCTTCTAAGACTAACCTCCTTCACCGAAAAAATATTGAGAGCCAGTGCGGTTTCAGAGCAATAAGGTCAACAACGGACCAGCTGTTTACCATTAGGCAATTGCTAGAGAAGAGTTATACGCCCTAAATGATATACTAGAGTCCAAATACGTGACTAGTAGAACGAAAATCAAAACGTACCAGACCATGATAAGACCCGTGGTAATGTACGGCTGCGAAACCTGGACACTTACGGTGCGAAATGAGGAACTCATTCGAAGATTCGAGAGAAAAGTGCTGAGGAAAATTTTCGGACCCACCAAAAACCAGGATACGCGGAGCTACCCAATCAAAACAAATGCAGAATTAAAACAAATGTACAATCAGCCAGAACTGATTAACCTCATAAAGGCACAAAGGTTGGGTTAGTTGTAGGGCACGTACGAAGACAGCCAGATGATAGAATGGTTCTCTTAATATGGGACAGAGCACCAGAAGGAAGACGACCACTTGGAAGACCGAGATTAAGGTGGCGTGATAATATAACATCGGACCACCGGAAAATGGGCATCGGGAATGGTCTAGAAGTTATGGAAGACCGAAACAGATGGAGGCAAATTGTTGCCTCAGCCAAGGCCCATCAGGGGCTGTAGCGCTACGGAGTAAGTAAGTAAGTAATGGGGAAACACAGAAGAAACGTGCCAAAAAAGTTCCTAACAACACAAGAAGGAAAGCCTCAGACGTCCATATTTCGGTTTCAGAATTATCGTTCAATAGTGCTATACTGCATCAAGCCTTCCGCGGTGGTGTTGTTATTAAGCGCAGAAATGGATGGAAACCACTAACAAGCAAATAAGCCTGCTACATGTCATGTTCGAACGATTACATTACCTTATCTTGATAGTTACTGACTAGTGATAGTTAATTATGACCACATACCATCGTAAAATGCCATATTATTTCATTGTTCGTCGATTTTCTTCAATATTCCATTCATTTAAAAGAAAAATACCACATTACGTCGATATTTGGGTTTCAAAATTATTGTACAATAGTGTCATACTGTATCACGCCTTTAGCAGTGGTGTCGTTAATAAACGTAAAAATGGATGGAAATCACCAACAAACAAATAAGCCTGCTACAAGTCATGTTTGTACGATTAACATTACCTTATCTTGATTGTTAATTATGACCACATACCATCTTAAAGTGCCATATTATTTCGGTGCTCATTGATTTTCATTAATGTAACATTCATTTAAAAGAAGAATACCAGATATGTCGATATTTGGGTTTCAAAATTATTGCACAATGGTGTCATACTGTATCACGTCTTCCGCGTTGGTGCCGTTATTAAGTGTAAAATGGATGGAGACCACCAACAAACAAATGAGCCTGCCACAAGTCATCTTCGAACGATTAACACTGCCTTAGTTTGATCGTTACTGATTAGTGAAAGTTAATTATGGTCATATATCATCATAAAGTGCCATATTATTTCAGTATTCATTGATTTACTCTAAAGTAACATCCATTTAAAATGTTTGTACAATTATTGTGTCATACTGCGTCGCGCCTCTAGCAGTGGTGCCGTTGTTAAGCGTTAAAATGAATGGAAATCACCAACAAGCAAGTAGTTAATTATGACCACATACCATCGCAAAGTGCCATATTATTTCGGTATTCATTGATTTTCTTTAAGGTAACATTCATTTAAAAGAATAATGCAACATATGTCCATATTTGGGTTTCAAAATTATTGTACAATAGTGTCATACTGTATAACGACATCAGCAGTGGTGCTGTTATAAGTGTAAAAATTAATGGAAACTACCAACAAACAAATAAGCCTGCTACAAGTCATGTAATATTACCTCATTTTGATAGTTACTAACTAGTGATAGTTAATTATGGCCACATGCCATCGTAAAGTGCCATATTATTTTGATATTCATTGATTTTCTTTAATGTAACATTCATTTAAAAGAAGAATTCAACATATGTCGATATTTGGATTTTAAAATTATTGTACAATAATGTAGCACCACTGCCATCAGCAGTGGTGCTGTTATTAAGTGTAAATACAGATGGATACCACCAACAAACAAATAAGCCTGATACAAGTCATATTCGAACGATAAACACTGCCTTATCTTGATTGTTACTGACTCGTGGAAGCTAATTATGGTCACAGATCATCATAAAGTGCCAGGTTATTTCGGTTTTCATCGATTCTCTTTAATGTAACATATATTTAATAACAGCGTCATTCATAATGCTAGAAGACAGCCGATGGTGCTTACAATATTTGAAATATATCCGCCATCAATCCTGAGAAGGGTTGATTTTCTAACAAAGGCTAGCAGGGAGCTTACAAAACCCCAAATTTTACGCCTATCTACAATTGAGATATTTCAAGAGAAATTCGTAGACGCGAGATTACTAGCAAAAGCTACAAAACCTCAGATCCAAGATGCACACGAGCAATCCGGAGATAGTATGTAAAGTGCCATACTTACTTTTGCGTGCCCGAAAATCTATAGTTTCTCGGCCCAATATCGGGGCACGACGCACGTCTAATGCTTCTCGTGTATGGAGCCATAGGCCTTCGGGGGTACTTCTGTGGTGACAGGCAGGGCACTGGAGGAGGTGTTCCATGTCATGCATAGCCCCGCAGTCGCACTTATCGTCATGTTCGTTCAGCAGGCCCCATTTAATTAGGTTGGATTTCACTGGGGCAACCCTAGTTCTAATGCGATTCAGCGTTCTTCAGGTCTTCCAATCCCTGGGTACCCCGATGGTTAGATCCTCTCTTGGTGGATAGTTGTTGGGGGGCTCGTCTAATGCGCTACTGAGGAATCGGTACCTTAATTCCGACCTGCTTGGACCGCACTCACGGCCGAAGAGTGGATCATCGAAGGTCTTTTTGAGCTTCTCGATGTGTTCGTAAACCGCTCTTCGGGATTCAGGGTCTGTAAAATCAGCGGCTTTCTAGAGGTTGGTCGGTACAAACAAATTAAATTCTTAACTTATTATGACCACAAAGATGGGGGTAGCAATTAACGGTATAATTAACTACAAGCAATTTTAGTGGACTGTATTAAATAAGGTGATGGGGATTTTACACATAAGTTATGAATTGAAACTAGGTAGGTAGGTTAACTCCGTACTTTAATAATGCAAGTTTAAATTGCATTTGAATTTAATATGGTGAATATATACAATTTATATACAATTTCTAAGCTACTTCATGCATTCAATCATTCATACATAAAACTAAATGTGCAAAACAGGTTACTTTTCTAGATCCTTTAGGAAATTTCTTAATGATTATATTTAAGAATAAATCAGTGTCTTTCCTGAATTGAATAACTTTTCTAATTTTAACTACTAACTGTTCTTTTCTCACGAAATACCTTGAACTACTCTTTTCTCTACTTGCCTCCAACCAGGCACCTCCTAGTACAGGCACGATTTGAGCTACCAATTTGGTACCGCCATTTTACTGCTTCTCTTCAACTACAGGTGCGCCGAGACGCTTCGTCATTTCTGGCTTTAAGGAATTGCGTAAAAACGCCCAAAAGAGGTCTTTATCCAAACTTGGACCAAGATCACAGAGGTACGCTAGATATTTTCTAACATCTGTGCATACAAACGGAGAAATTGCCAAAAAGGGTGCGACCTTTGTGGCGCACGGAAAGGAGCACTTAGCTGTTGTTCGAGTGAAAGTTGGAACTGTGCTTGCTAGAGAGCGGTGACTGAACCGATTTAGCAAATTTGAGTGGATGTAAGATACTTTTAAACTAATTATTTGCCTTAAACAGTGCTAGGACAGGGCTAGTTGTTTTTTGGCTCTAAAATCTAGGAGAGCTGTGACGAGATAGATCCTACGCGGATGAGTGTTTGCAAGGCACTAATAAAACTAATTTCTTCTGCTAGCTGGCGGCCTGGCGCCAAGACTAAATAAAGAGGAGGATGGCACAAATGCCGAATTAATTTGAGATTGAAAGGGTAGGAACTGTTTTCTTTCTTTATTTGACACATTATTGTTTGCACACTACTGACGAAGACAAAGATATATTGAATTGAAAACGATGAAGAACGATTTCCTTTACGAGTGAAAAGTTGCTATATTGTAATCTATTATACCGACAGTACCGGTGTACTGGTTCGGACTAAGGGATCGTAATGAAAAACTGAAATAAGCTGCTTCTAATGCACAAATTGGGTTTTACTCTGGGTGAAATAAATCTATTTTGAGTTTAATTACGGTTCATTCATACTACAGATATACACGGTATTATCACCAATTTATGCGGTGAAAAACGAGAGTTTATACACATGTTGGGGTTGTTTCAGAGTCGATCTTGGTCGATTTTCTGAACAAAAAGAGGTGTGCTCTTAGGCACTGAAATTTGCCATAGGGCTAGTTCTAAAGTCATTTTGTAAATAAAACAAAAAGCTTTAGTATTATATGAATATTTTAATAAGTTATTTTACCTGAAAATAACTAGAAGCTCATAAATATACAAAATATAAACAATGAATTATTGCACGTAGTCAGTGCTACGATGTGAAAAATATCAGTCGAGGCAAATTTCGACCTTGAAAAATATAACATAAATAATACTTTTAAAACCTAAATCATTGCGTAAACAATTGTAGTACTAAACTAATGTATGGTTATAAACATAACCTTGAAACTATATACAGTTAAATGTCTGTTAGAGTTCCTGCGGAACAGCTGCTTATCAACTATGTTAGCTGATTTAGCTTTGATATAAAATACAATATACAAGCGATAATAACAGGATTAGTATTACCTTAGAGTCCACCTATAAGCTAATATGTACACTATGAACACCATTGACGAGAAACGTTCATTCAATGTTCAGGTTATCTTCTAACACTGGGGGAAAGTCACTTTGACAAAACACTTGCTAGGCTTATGGCTAGCTCCTATTTACAATGTAGTTCACTTTCTTGCAAATATGAATGACTGGATTGTAGTGGTTTTGACTGGTATGCAGTTAGTGCATATTGGCATGACATGAATGCCTTGTAAATACGGCTTATTGGTGCACGCATGAATGATTAGTAAGTATGCTATGCAGGTAGCATAGGTAAGTTGAAATCCGCGTATGGGATGTAGCATTGTGATAGCTTGAGTATGTTGGCAGACTAGTGCCGTTTAATCCTTATATTAGAATAAGGCAAGGAGTGTAGCAACCAGTGGTATACTGGTAATATAGAATGTCCCATGGGCAAGACCATTGGGGACTGTGCAGCCATGGCACAGCCTTTGAGAATTAGAGAGATCAGTGGGTCTCCATAATGGCAGTAAATGCTGAAATATACCTTTTTGTAGGCTTTGTGCTAGAGATCAGTTGGTCTCCATAATGGCAGTGAGATGCAGAGAAATACCTTTTTGTAGGCTTTGTGAGAATGTGATTGTAAACATATTCGTTTACTTACTTGAGATTTAGAGACTAGGCTCTATTGAGTGCGGTGTGGTTCGAGACAGGGCTCGATTGTACAACTCCCATGGATAAGACCAATTGGGACGCCATTGCTCGGCGGGAGAATAATGGCATTAAGTGTGCCAATAAATACCTTATTGCAGGCTTGATGTGACGATGATTATGCCAGGATATCACTATATCACTTGAGCAACAAACTAGAGATGATGAGGTATCAAAACGTGAAAACTTGCCGGCATGGCGCCTAGCGCCAGCCGGCTAGAAACGGGGGTGCGCCTTTTGCGACTTACATGGTCGAGGTTCAAGAGACTACTTCGTACTCAATACTGAATTCTAGAACGTGGGAACTAGAGCAACTTGAAGAAGTTGTTAACGCCCCTTCTGGTGGGAGAAGATGCACCGCTTAGGGCATGGAAAAGGCAATAATGTAAATACAGAGATATTGTGTAAAAACTTAACATGACCCGTTGTCTAAATTAATATTATGAATTTTAATACAAATCCGGTTGAAATCTGCTGATTAGTTTGCATGAAATTCGAATATTAAAGAAGTGAATTTTAGGGAATTTTAATTTAGGTGAACTGGCTATCCTGTAGGATGCGCTGTGATTGGTCGCCTCGGTCGCCGGGGTATAACGGGAAACGCTATGATTGGTCAGATGAGTTTAGGATGCGCGGCAGGCTCCAAATGAGTAAAGGTGGTTTACAACAGATGGCGCTAGAAATATAGCCCGGATAAAGCGCGAAGCGCTATGATTGGTCGGAGGCCTTTTGGGGACGCTTAACTTTTAGCTTTATAGACTGTCTAGCGCAGTGGATAAACGTGGTAAACAAGAGATGGCGTTAGTAGTATCGCCAAGGTTTTAATTTGTTTGGAATGCGAGGACAGTGGCGTGGAATATTAAATTGTACAAGAATTAAATCGTTAGATTTGCAGACGTGTTCAAAATGATTTTTGAACAGGGGTGTTCCTCAACAGAGGTTATCCAATGGGGTTGGTTTCATGCAACCTGTGGCTATACTGCATGTTTCGTTTAGGCTGGTATTGACATTTTTTGCCCTGGCGCATCTGGACCACGCTGCGCAGGCATATGCGGCAACGGAGAAGCAGAGGGCCTGCGCAGAGGTTCTGACCACGGTTGGTTTGTCTCACCATTTGCTATTGGTAAGCTTTCTTATCAGACCATTTCTCGTATCTACTTTTTTGCGTGTTTTCTTGCAGTATCTATAGATCAGTGTTAGCCGAGATAGGTAGGTCTATCCGTGTGCTCCAGGAGTGACTTGCCCCATTTAATTTTAAGCTTTCGGATTGCTTGGCTCGAATTGAGGCGGAAAGCACAGACTTGGGTTTTACTGGGATTGGTTTTTAATGAATTGCTTTGATAATAGATCGACATTGTGGTCAAGGCGTCTCCCAGCTTCCCTTCGACATCCTTTCGCTGTTATCGCCAGGTCGTCTGCGTATACGAAGGTTTAGGTGCGTTCGGGTGTTGATTGGTCATTAGTGTAAAGGTTGAGGAGGATTGACACCAGGACGCTTTACTTGGGCTAGTCCGCCAGCGACTCTTTCTGCATTCAATCGGCACGTAGAAACGTCTATTTTGGAGTAGTCATTCGATTATTTTGACGAGGTGGTAAACTTTCAGGGTATCGTAGACCTTATACAGTAATTTTTGGTGATTTACTGTGTCGTACGCTGAGCTCAGGTCGGCAAGGGCTAGCCCCGTACCATAAGTGCGCATGCATTGACCATTTAAAAGATATTTGTAACCAGTGCTTAGAAAATTGACTTCTCTTATATTTTTGTTATTTTTTTGGATAGAAATAGTATATTTTTTAAGGTTATGAATTAAAGTTTGTCGATCTAACTTTTTTTTTCAAATCTGTTTTGATCAAAAAAATAAGTGATATCTGTCCCCCACGTGCCCATCGAGTAGAGATACATATACAGTTCACGTACCTCCGCCGCGCCGCGGAGGAGATGCGCAGTGACAAAGATCGCAGACTTGGGCTATGGTATATTTAAGGGCGTGGTCATTCAAAGAACAGCCCCTCGATACAGCCCCTCATTCAAAGAACAGCCCCTCATACAAAGAACAATCTTTATTACTCTTTTTATACATGGAG
Source organism: Pissodes strobi (assembly GCA_016904865.1). Lineage (NCBI taxonomy): Eukaryota > Metazoa > Arthropoda > Insecta > Coleoptera > Curculionidae > Pissodes > Pissodes strobi. Next base: position 12,669 of record MU196256.1, read on the forward strand.
CGCCTCGAGGGGCTGTTCTTTGAATGAGGGGCGGTTCGTTGAATGAGGGGCTGCATTGAGGGGCTGTTCTTTGAATGACCATGCCCTTAAATATACCATTGCCCAAGTCAGCGATGTTTGCCACTGCGCATCTTCTCTGCGGCGGAGGCTCGTGAACTGCTTATGTATCTCTACTCCAACCGTGTCCCACTCTACTATGCTCCCAACGCATAGTTAATTAATTTTCTTTGATATATAGTGGAGGCGCATTTTTGTTACAGTATCAAACCAATTCCGGATGTATGTATGCTCCGATTGGCTATGGTATCGATCTGTGATTAATAAATATTTGCTGTGCGTTATTATTAAATACAACGTAGTTGAGCGGAGCAAAGTCACAAATCATGTGTTAGGATTGCGGATGACGTCATTGCTCATGAAACGGGTTGTCATAGTGTAACGTAATCGAAAATGAAAACCTGAACCGAATTTTACGAGCGATAAGCAGCATGTGGTATGTAGAGATTGCCTGGTTTAAATTTTAGAAGGGACTTTGTTTTGCGTCGAATTCCTTCTATCATATCCATCCATAGAAATTAAACAGAAGATCACTCTTCAAAAGTCAGCCATTGCAACTGATAGCGTTTGTGTCTGGTTGAATAATTTGGTAACGTATCCT
>JAEQML010076524.1:0-13324 GCA_016904865.1 Pissodes strobi
CTCATCTGTCAAAGTGTCAAAAATATACATTTGTCTGAAGTTCGTTCAACGTATGTTTCTATTTTTATTTGTGAATTTGTGATTGCTATCGCGTTAAAAATGCCTGGACAACGGTACGCTGAAAATGAGCATGTTCTCATTTTAAAACTAATAGACTATTTTAATGCATCAAAAGGAGTCCAGAAAGATTCATTGACTTCAAAATCAAGGCAAATATTGCTATTATTACCTCTTCTGGCGAGCCTCTTTACAAAGTTCATGGCCATACTATAAGGAGACTCATATATGATATGTATGAGAAAGGTAATCTGCATTTATTTTTTTATTATTTTAAATAATTGATTCATTATTTCGATTTTATTGTAGGCAAACATATCACACTGCTTTCATTGCAAACGAATCTGATAAATATTGACAGACTGCAGATATCTACTACGTCTTGTCCTAAGACTTCCTCCCTATCACTGCTAATATAATCATATTGAGATGGTCAGAATTAAGCATTACTATGGTACTTGTATCAGTTCGAAACATTCTATCACAAGCAAAGCTGTTTTAAATTTGTAGAATGAAGCACTTCAAAAGGTAAAAACTAGTACAACTTTTAAATATTGCTATTTTATAGGAGAATCTGTTTTAGATTACACCAGAAAAATGGATAAATTATGTTCATCACACAAATGCTACAATTAGCGAGGACTCTGGAAAAAGGATTTACTGAGATGCTTCGAATATATTACCGGTCATTATTGACCTCAATTCTTATGACTTGGATGATGATGATGAGTATTATCTTAGTGATCAGTAGGAAACAATATAGTTTAGTGTGCTCATAAGCACGGAAAATAATATGACCCCTTTCGTAAAACATTGGTGCGCTATGATACAAGAACCTTAAATTACAACATCCCTTTCCATCTATTGTGTGGTATGGTTTTTTATAATGAGTGAATTATTGTGTTTTTTATGACGAGTTACATTATAGTGTTTTGTCTTTTGTCTTATCTGTCATTTTTGTGTATCCCGATGAATTTTGTGGCTGGGTGATCGATACATGCCAATTGTGTATAATACTCTGTTTTAACCGACTCTTTGTGCTATGTAAAGTGTTTTAACCAATCTGTTTATCATCGGTGTTTATTGCAAGGTTGTATAAAGCAAAATAAGATTTTAAGTTGTTAAAGTCAACACATATACGCCAGACCTTTACTGTTGTATATGAATCACGTTATAGCACACTTTTGGTTATAATAGACTGTTTTGTTTTCCATTTCATAAATATTTGGTAGTTATTTGGAAACAAATTAGCATTGCTTTTTCTCATACTATAATGTCAATCTACTCTACTTTGTGTAAGTTACTCTATGTTAGTTTGGGATATAACTGGGGTACAACGTACAACAAACTCAAATACAATATTATGCTACACCGTCACCCATTTCATATATTTAACATGTTAAAAATAATGTAGATACTATTAAAAGTTTGAACTAAGGCCGTAATGGCGATATTTACAGCTATATAATAAGCAAAACTTGTACAAAAACGAAATAAACTTTTACGAACCTAAGCGTTTAAACCGTTGTACAACACAAATAAATTATAAACAAAACTTACTTACCTACATATATAAAACTAAAGAAAGGGTACATGTTTGAGGTCTTTCAGTTTTATTTACTACAGAACACCACTATAATGTGAATAGATTAATTAAATGATAAAACAACAAAAACCGCAGCTAACCGAAAAATAATAGTATATTATATACCTAGGTTGAGAAGTAAGCTATTATTTACCGAGCACTTTTATATCCTGAGGCGCGTAGCGCCGAAGGATATAATGTGCGAGGTTAATAATGGCCTTCTCAACCGAGGTATATATAGAATTTTTTTTACTACTAACACTGATATATTACCATATTTGATTCGATTTGATTTTTATATTAGTCATTTTCTACTTATTTTTCAAATAGTTCGAAATATCAGGTAGCCTGGAAGTTCAGTTGTCTAACTGACAGATATCGTAACATAATCTCCTGACAGCTCCATACATACAAAGTACCTTCTTCCCATCTAAATTTTGACAAAATCGCATTATTAATAAGAATATTATGGGGAGTCATGCAAAGTGAGTCATACTGTATATATTTTTTTTACTAATAGCACTGATACAATCCTTATCATTATTTGAATTGATTAGATTTTGAAATTAATCATTTACTACTAATTTTTCAAATAATCCGAAATGACAACTAGTTGTCAAACTAACAAGTTTGACATTTTCGCATTTTCCGTTTCCGTTTCATTATTGACCTAGGTTTTTTTTAATATTATTATTTACCTAGGGTGAGAAATGTTACTTCTCATTTGAGGAATGGAGTAAATAATGGTGATTTATCATGTTAGTAGTAAAAAAAATTGAATTTACAGTCAAATTTAAATATATGACAAAGTTTACTGCAATGGTAAATTTCTGTTTTTATTAATTTATTTACTGCACTTTACAGATGCTTACAAGTTCACAATCTTATGAGAAATAACAATAAACTGTTCTATCGGCCAAGTTTGTTTCACAGTACATTGCTTTTGAATTGAGTTGAATGTTTCTTCAATTATCCACAAATCAATATCGCATGCATAATTGCATATTGTAGTTTCTCATAGCAAAGATTCCACTGATTCTAAATTGCACAGGTCTAAGATATGTTTGCCTTTCCATAAGATAACAACTCCTGTATATCTAAGAATTTCTGCTGGAATTTTTCACTAGAACACTAGAGTATTTCCGTTTGTATTGTCTTGTTTTTTTATAGTAATTTAAGTTCCTATTGGAAACCTCACAACATTTTTTTCATAACTTAAAACAAAGTAGATTGCATAAAATAATATATTCATATTGGCGACCAAATATTATCTTACCAGAGTGAAAGAAAGACACATATTTATCGGTTAGTTTCTTTAAATTGAGTTTATGAATCACGAGTTCATGAGCCATGACATGTTATTTGTTATTGTTTGGGATTTGAATTCAGCGTCCTATCATGGATCATGGATCATGCGCGAATCGTAAGTTATGGCGCCTTCCAAGACTTGTGAATCAATTTAGGACATGCTTCAAAACTGATATGCCGTCACCATTTAAAAGCGCCCGAGTTGGCAACAATGCACAGCTATTCCCAATAAGAAAAGCATTGCCATAAGGCGCAACGCTAACTTTTGAGCGTGAACTGAACTATAGGGTGATATTTTAATGAATCTGACCATCTAATTACTGCATTTTGAGATCCTAAATTTGAAATTTGTCTGTTGCGTTTAGTGCTTATGAGCATTGCCTGGGTTTTGTCATCGTTTATTTTGATGTTCCAGGTTTCGGCCCATTCATTTATGGAGTCAAGGTGTTGTTGTATATGGTTTTTGAGTCTGTTGTGATTGCTGTTTATTGAGTATATGCAGGTGTCGTCTGCGTATATAGAGAGTTTTGTGCGTGGGTGTCTTGGTATGTCTGTTGTGTATAGTGTGTATAGTGCCGGCGACAGAAGAGAGCCTTTTGGGACTCCTGCCTCTATATGCCTTGTTGTGAATAGTTCAGTGTTTATTTGTGTTATTGTGGAAGGTTCTGTGTTTTAGGAATGAAGCTATGAGCTGTGTTAGTGGCGGTAGTATTTGAAGTCCAGATTACTCTTGCGAAAAGAATATATAGTGCTAAAGCGCGTAGTAACCGGAAATAAATTATCTGTCACGCAGATTGGAACACCTATCGTAATGTCGAGAGAGTAAGGTGGAGACAATATCGATCATATTTTGCTTAATATGAGTAGCATACGTGATAGCTTCACCAACTGTTATGTGTGTGTTACCAAAAATGTCATAGCAACAAAGCGTTGCCAACACGATGAGGATGACACGACACCTACTGAACCTTGGGAAAAAGTTTTTTCTCCGATTGACAGCAAATATTAATTTTGCAGACACATATCAATCAGCAAAGTATTACTTTTCCTGTCCAGGCAGCAAAGTAAGTACTTTGCTGCCTAGGCAGCAAAGTGATTAGTCTCCATGGGAATAAAACGTTTGACATACGTTGTCAAACTATAATTATTATGGACATATACATTTCCATAGCAACCAACCGTTCCAACAATTGCGATTTCTATCAAATTTTAATTTATCACTACAGGAAAAATAAAAAGATTGTGGGAATTGTAATAATTTGCAAATATACAAGATACATATATCATTATAAACATTTGGAGGAAAAATTATATGTTCAACTCGGCAGCAAAGTTGAGTGACTGCCTTATCTGAATTCCTATGAACTATCAGCCACGGCAGTCAATCTACTACTTTGCTGCCTAGTAAAACAAATAACTATTCCTCCAAGAGAGAGGAAAAGGACCACTTTCCTCCCTTATTTTTTTTTATGGCAGTGGCACACACACTTAAGGGAGATCCTATGGCGCTCGACGAGCGGTGTGTGTGCGAAGATGTTGATTGACACGGTTCTTGAATAGTTGTAGATTGTAATTAGTGGGAAACAGATGTCCTGGGAGTAAGTTCCACAGTGATGCAGTGCGCCAGACAAAGGAGTTCTTGTAAAGCGATGTTCTAGGTGTTTCCAATTATTGTACGACGAACTGGTGCGCTCTTGCCGTCTGTCGTGACTGTCTGACAGGAGTTGCCAGGGGCGGGGTGAGGCGGGCCAAATCCTGGGAACATCTGCCGTGAAAGTATCTGTAAAATAGAGACATCTCGGCCACATGTCTGCGATGTTCCAGAATATCCAGATTCCGAGTCGTCGACGAGACGCACAGCTCTCTTCTGAATGGAATCCGGCACCTTTAGGGTGTGCTTTGGTGCGGCACCCCAGATATGTGAGCAATATTCTAAGCACGGTCTTACTTGCGCTCTGTAGAACAAGAGCAACTGCTGCGGTGTATAGAGTTTTTTGTTGCGAAATAGCGCACCAAGCTTCCGGGAGGCTGATTTTGTGATGTTAGCAACGTGGTCATGCTAGGACATATTGCTGTTGACCAAGACACCCAGCAGTCCGATTGACGAGGATGAAGGAATGGTCGATCCTGCCATAATGATGTCAGGGCCCGCTGTATTGACCTTCTTAGTAAATGATGCTGCTTGGGTCTTTGCTGCATTGAACTGGACCAAATTTCGGTCGCCCCAAGTTTGAACTTTCTCCAGGTCTTGATTTATTGCTGTAATCTGCTCCTGTCTGGGGTGATGAATCTCAGTCAGGGTTCTTCTGATCTAAAATAGGAGACAAGGGTACTGTCATCTGAAAAACTGTAAACAGGATTATTTGTTTCGATCAGCAGGTCATTAATATAGATGAGGAACAGAGTTGATGAAAGTATTGCGCCCTGAGGCACGCCTGCGTTGATGGTGAAAGTGTCTGAGATGTGTCCATCAACTGCAACGTGCAGAAATCGATTCTTTAGGAAACTGGCAAGCCAGCTGCAGAGAGGGGCTGGTAGTCCGAAGGACGGCAGTTTGTTGAGCAGTCCGTCATGCCAAACTCTGTCGAATGCCTTTGAAATCTCCAACGCAATCGCTCGAGACTCTCCGTAGTTCTCAATTGCCCTACTCCATATATGAGTGACATAGGTCCCTTATTTACGGGTCGAAAGTGGCGTTTTCCACTAGGGTAGTAGAAAAAATATTTACTTACTGCGCTGAAATCACAAGCACGTGTAACAACACAAACAAACACGTTCAGAATTCGACATGCAAGTAACAACTCGTAACAACGTACTGCTGCTACGACCGACGTCTAAATAGCAGACGCGACGATGCGTGCTCCGACCGTTGAAAAAGTTGGGGACAAAGAGTGAGGGGGGGGGTAAATATGTGCTGCAATTCGACACATCTCATATATTTATCATATGACGTTGTGACACAACCGACCTCACCTTCTAAAATAGAATAGCAGGAACCGTTGGGTCACAGTATACAAAAGTCACTTCGACAGATAATATACGTGGACGGCCATAGACGTAGTGTCCAACGTCCAACAATTTAAAGATTTTTGTTACTGTATATGTAAATAAATAGATTGATAGAAAAATCTATATTATCTGAATTTTTCCCAATGGCATAAATTACTTCCTTTCATAACATGCTTTGGATAGTGAAGAAATTACCTTTTATTTCTCAAGATTTTGCGGTGTAAATGTGAGGTTCGATATAAAATGACAAATAAACCTGTTGTTTTATTTAATATTCGGTTAGTTTTGAGCAGTGAGAAACGCGTCTATAAAATTGCTAAATCGATTACTAATTTTCTAAGTGCTCAAATGACAAGCTTAGTAAAGCGGGGTTGTATTTTATCAATTTATATTAAAGAGATTTAATGGGATAAGCAGCAAGGAATAGAAGATGCTAAAAGGGATTTAGTACATTATTATAGAAAGGTGCATTCAATTAGAGAATTTAAAATAGGTTTGTGGTTCATTTTGTCTAATTGGACTAATTTGCTTACTATTGTAATGTTTGATAAGATAACTATGGAAGATAGACATTATTTTAAAATATATATTTTATTTTTATTGCAAGTAATTACTATTCTATGAATAAAATAATTAAAAAAACCCATAGTAGTAATATAATAATAATAGGTAATAGATTGTATTATTAGGAGTAACAGTGATATATACGTCCAAATAATACATAACCTTTTTCTCGCATGATAGAATGTTGATTAAACTTAAAAACGCTCGTTATTTAATAGGATAAACCAGTGGCAGCAAAGGTGCTTTTACTGCTGTAAAAGACTTTTTTTGCTGGTGAGCTTTTAGCGTTATTGACCATATTTTTGACTAACAGATATCTTTTTAACTTCAAGAGCTAGAAAAGCGTGTAATATTTATGTCACTGAATGAGTACCTCGGTAGCGTAAAGCCATTGTCCAGTACAGCACAGCACATTTTCTCACTCACGTGTGTTGCTATACCGTAGTTAAACCCCCGCACGATTCAGCACGACGCTGTTGTTGTGTTGACGCGCAGTGCAGATCGCGACGCAGTTTCAGGCATGCCTCTACATTCTAGCAAAACGCAGCAATCCACGGCGCAGCCAGAATTCCATGAGCGCGCTTACTGAATTTTGACTGATTTAATATCTTATTAAGAAAATAGTACGGAAGGCCGGATAGCAGAACTTTTTTGAAATGAATATTTCTGTGTTTTCATGAGAGTGATTTTTCAAGGCCGCCTCACGACAAGGTTTATGAAAAACCGGCTCAAATAAGTAAAATAAGTTGAGAATAAGTGAAACTAACCAAAAGTTGATTTATTTGGAACGATTTTAAAATTAAAACTGAAGCCCATTTGCTGAAAATGCATCATAACGGATATCTGTAAATTTGTCAAATATTGATGGTTTGGAAAAATTCATTGAAACTGTTCTACTTTCTAGTCTATTGAAACTGTCAGAACCAGTTCAAATAACTAAAATAATTTGAGCCTAAGTGAAACTAACTGAAAGTTGCTTCAACGACTAACCAAAACTAACCAAATCTTCTAAAATTGATTATAACGCATCAAAACCGGCTCAAATATGTAAAATAAGTTGAGACTAAGTAAAACTAACCGAAAGTTGATTAGACGACTAGCCAAAACACACCAAATCTATTAAAATTGATTATTATATGATTCTCTCAGACTCTTTCTCTCTTATAACTTCGATAAAGAAATATTCACTTCTATCACGTATAATATGCTACTCGCGACTTTCTTTGCCAATCTCGACGAATTATGACCCCTAGAGTACAAAAAAACATTAAATTCTGAAGAAAACAAAATTGTGTCTGTCCCTCACACGACTTTTCTCCAAAACCGTTAGGCCGATTTCTACCAAAATGGGTATTTAGGAGTTTCGAGACAATTACTCCAGCCGTTTTATAATTTTTTTCTTTAACCTTACAATTAAAGATAGTTTAAATAAAAAACATATTTAAAAATTGGTTTTCATAAAAACGGCCTTAACGATTTTCATTAGATTTTCTATATGTTTACAATATACTAGGCAAATAATACGTACTACCCCGTTTTTCTGTGAAAAATCGGTGAAGTCCCTTTACTCTTGAAAAAAATTAGCAAAATAGATTTTTTGGAAACAGTTCCAACAATTTCCTTCAAAGTCTGTACTTATTTACCAATTAGTAAGGCAAATAATATGCACTTATTCGTTTTCCCCGGAAAAATAAGATAAAGCCACTTTACTAGTGAAAATATTGACCTTCTAATTTTTCCTAGTTCTGTGGCGGAGCTATGTTTCAACTTTTTTTATTCCAATAAGCGAGAAATTAGTACCGTTTATTTAAGAATTTTTCCAAACCATCAGTATTTTTCAAATTTACAGATATCCGTTTTGATGCGTTTTCAGCTTATTAGCTTTACTTTTAATTTTAAAACCAATCCAAATAATAATGTCCTGTTGAATCCTATCATATCAAAATACTTCGCTATATTAACGCTGCCAGATATTTCATTAACATGCAAAATTATAAATTAATATAGTACACAAAAAGATAGGCATTCATATTTACAAATAAAAAAGTCACGAGTATCACAGTACGGTTACGATACGCTCTAATAAATTGTAAAAGATTTGGTTAGTTTTTGTTAGTCGTTCAAACAACTTTCATGTAGTTTCACTTGGTAATACTTAGTATCAACTTATTTTAGCCATTTGAACCGGTTACGATACGTTATAATCATAATCAATTTAATAGATTTGGTTAGTTTTGGTTAGTCGTCCAATCAACTTTTGGGTAGCTTCACTTAGTATCAACTTATTTTAGTCATTTTACCGCGTTATGTGAAATTTTAATAGATTTGGTTAGTTTTGATTAGTAGTCCAAGTATGGTACTTAGTATCAACTCTTTTGAACCGGTTACGATACGTTATAATAAATTTTAATAGGTTTGGTTAGTTTTGGTTAGTCGTTGAATCAACCTACGGTTAGTTTCACTTAGTTTCAACTTATTTTAGTCATTTGAACCGGTTACGATACGTTATAATAATCAATTTTAATAGATTTTGTTAGTTTTGGTTAGTCATCCAATCAACTTTCGGTTAGTTATTTATACTGACGTTTTCAGCGATTTAATCATTTCGAAGATATTTAAGATGCTAATAAATAAAACCAATTATTTTCTAACCAATATAATTTATTTCGCAAAATTATTAACTTATGGTTTTTGGTTACCGTAAAACGGTGTTACTTGAAAACAGCGAGGCAACTTGATAATTTCAGCCGCTACTATTTAAGTCACGTGCTACCGGCAGCCGGTTTAAAATATGAAGTGCGTATATGAGGCGAGCGCGTCGACACTTGTTAGTTGATAGATTGCATGGTACGCCGAAAGCTTGTTGTCATTGATGGTAGTGGTTGTGTGTCGTTAAAAAAAGTAAGATTTTTGTATTTTTTATATATCTGTCTACCTCCTATTACACAAAGGCACATATGAGTAATATACCCCGGCCATATGCTTTTTTTTTCGAATAAGAGTAGTAATTTCTTTGACACCCTAACCCCAAAACATTTATTTCGTGTTTTTCTAGCCAGTGGCGTAGAATTTTGTTTTGCGTGGTCTTTTCAGGGGCTACTTGAAAATGGTGCGGATTTATAAAAGAAAGCCATGAAGGCTCCGGCGTCGTCAAAAACCCCCTAACCCAAATTTCATCCATATATATCTACGGGAACACCGCGCCCCTGAAAAACGGGCCCCTAGATTCCAATTTTTTTGCGTTTTAACAGTCCCCTTTTGACCCAACACACCGACTTTCGAAGTTTTCCACCTATTAAATCGATTTTTTTTTATCGCGGAGCCTCCCCCCTAGGGGCTACAATTTTTTATGTCCATATTCGTTTTCCCCGACCCCGAAAACCCCCGAGTCCACATTTTCGCCTAAATCTGAGCTTCCTCGTGTTCGCTCACGTTCCCTATTTTACCTTTAATAGGTATTTTTTTTATCTAGATTGTAAGTTATAAGAGTTTTCCTTTAGTTTGTAAAATGTGACTGATTTTTTAATGTTTTGTTGTTCTTTAGATTTAAAAATTTAAATAAAGTTGTTTTTTTGTCAAATTAACTGGGGGTTTTATCAAAAACGTTTTAAAGATATTTAGTGTGTCATGTAGCCTCCATTGTGAGTATACCTGCATTTTAGACCCGACTTTTATAAAAATTTCATTTAGCCCCATCACGGGGCTACTTGAAAAAATGTGTTTCAAAATTGTTTTCTCTGATATGGTAAGGGCTAGATTTTTTTTGAGTATCACATCTGATAGCCCTTATTCCAAAGTAATCTAAAATAATTTTAGTTTCGATGAACGTATCTTTGTTGCCACGGGGTAGGACCTAAAAGTTGAAAAAGTGTATCAAGTAGCCCCGTTTTACGGTACTCTCTATTAATCGATTTTAGTGTATAATATAAGTTAACTCGTCCAAAAAAATCCATCAAAACACAAAACACTCAACAAGGGAAAATGCATCAAAAGTATAACCCCGTATTTTCAACAGATAGAATTTTACCGTATTTTAGACGATCCGTTTACCACAGCCGTAGCACCTACGCTGGCGTTTCGGCGGGATTTCTGCGGATCGAGCCGTTCGAGGTCACGGCAGACCAGGCATGGCAACAAGGAAAGATTGGATTCTGGCTATTTATTATCCTTGTGGCCTCGGTGGTGTAGTAGACAGAGTACTGCCTGTCATTCCCGCGCTGCGGGTTCGATTCCCGTCAGTCGGGACAGATGTTTTGTCTATTGTTTTTTATTAATTTTATTTTTTTTCTTAATTTTGGGTTAGTTTGGGTTAGCCTTGGTTGGTTTTGGTTAGTTCTTGTTGATTGAGTCCCCGTAGCGACACAACAACAGCGTCGTGCTGAATCGTGCGGGGGGTTTGTCTACGGTATAGCAAACATGCATATTATGACAAATGCCACTGTGTTTACACACGTCTTGTTGGTTTATTGACTGGAATAATAATGTGCTCGACTATTAGCCGATTAGAATGATTTATAGGGATTGAAATAATTGCCAACAGTTTTTGGAATATGCTATCGCATTTGTACAGCTGACTAGCATAGACCATTCATTAGTAAGAATTTTGGATTGTGCTCCTTGTAAATACAATAAGAAGCTAAGCCACCAACGTCGGCGTCGATTGTGTTTGACAAAATGCTATTGACCAACGATTTGTTCTACGTCTTAGTCTATAATCGCCTAGCATCATATTCGTGGTGTCAACATCTCCTTGTGTTTGATTGTAATATGATGATGATGATGAATATTTTATTATTTCAACTTTGCAACGATAGTATTATTTAATTGTATCTACTTGACCTGTTGTGCGCATCGCTGATAAAAGAATAACATATTTGTATTTCTCTAGAACATGGAGACATAATGTTGAATCTTTGTTGAGTGCGGAATTGGTTGAGTTATAGCTCTATCCTTAGGAGGTAAAAATGTGTACCTACTAAAATCATGCTCCATGAATTCAAAGTACAGGCCGCTTGCCAACTTGTAAAAAAAAATTCTGTTTTACATTCCTCCCGATCTCTATTGATTTGCTACTAGATCCAAAACTTTACGCTTATCGATATTAAACTGACGTGTAACGCCCAGTCGTTTTCTAAAGGCATCTATTTTGATAATGCATACAGTGTTTGTAAGCTTGCATGTTATATCTACCTACATTAAGGTAGATTTTTATATTTTCAGAGCGACTCTCCTACTAATCTGTTTTGGCCTTTAAGCGAAATATTAAAGACTGCTAAAACAATGCAAAATGTGATCATATTTCCAATATTCTAAAAGCCAGTCATGCAGTCTAATAACGAGTTATCTGGCGCTATACACGATTGATCATTGCACGCGCTTCAATTGACATTTGTAAACGGATCTGCCCGGTCAGACCAGGGGCATAGTTCAGTCGGGGTAAAGACCGATGAAAATTGATGCACGTTCCATTTTATTGGAAAATGATTCATGTAATACCGAACAGGCCATTGAAATGGAGGATTTGATGAATATTAAAAAATATGCCTATCCAAGTTACAGGAGCAATACATGGATTCATATACACGGGATTAAATATAGTTCGTGATCATCAAGATTTATTGAGAACAAAATTCTCTAGATAGAAAAGATTATCAGGAGTATTAACTTGTATTTTATTTAATATTGAATTAATTTCACTGAATATTCTGAATTATTATTTTGCCACGGATTACATGGATTGCTGATAAGAAGCATGAATATTTCTGTAATAATAATTATGTTAATGAAATTAAGAATACAGTTAAGTTTAAACATAGGCTTATTAATTACTGATAGTTTACTTCAATTAAAAATAATAACAATTATAATATATTACATCATATAGTCATGGTAATTATATTAAGGGTAAAATTTTAAAGGGGGGCAAGTTGGGGCAAGATGTTTAATTGGTTTCCTTATATGGAAGATTTGTTCTACCTTGTGACATAATATATAAAGTCTTGGCCAACTTTGGCCATTTTTTTTTCTACAATATATATTTTTTTCTATAAAAAAACTATATCTCGTATCCTCGATTTTTCTCACAACCTAATGTAACTATATTTATTTTTTTTAGAAGTAAAAACAAACGATTACTTTAATAAATACTGCAAGAAAAAAAATTATATGATTTTGGCGCTTTTTATGAGACTATTTTTTTTTTGTTTCAGAAAACACACTGGATAATTACATTCTTGTAATATATTCACTTCAAGCCTTCCCATCTGACATATAACCGAAAATATTTTTTTGATTGGGATTGAATATAACGGCCTGGACATTTGGTAATTAAAATTCACTACCAAAAAAATGTAATTCATAACTTTATTTTTAAGACGATGTCCAACATTAAACTTTGAGTTGTTCCACGTGATGCAACGATGTGGCAAAGATCACAGAAATAGCCCGCCCGCGTTTTAAGAATGGATTCTGATGGGGGTCAGTAGTAAGATATTAGTCACACCATGCCTATAAGCAAGCATGCTGTGTTCGTCATATGTAAGGCAAAAACGCAGAGAATTTACCACTTAATCCAATGATGCTTTTAAAATTGGAAAAGTTCATTAAAATTCTTCAATATGTTCCTAAAAAAAACGCGGCCAGGCCAAATTCGAATGCAAGCTAAAGCCAACATCAGCACATGCGACGTTGGACCTGCCTGTGGAATTGGGAGTAGTTTGAACGCGATTGTACACTTGAAACAGTAGGCATCACATTTTAGATTCGAGTTGGAGTCAATGTGTACGAATCGATGCGTTTTGA
>JAEQML010076525.1:0-13320 GCA_016904865.1 Pissodes strobi
AGCCCTCTTAGCCCAGAGAAAAAACAATGACAAAGCGCCTTTAGAGCTTTATTTGCGAAACTAGGAATTGTAAAGAGGAAGTATGGAGTGCGTGTAGTCGATGCCTTATTCTTCTTTGTTGGGACCATTTTCTTGAAGATCCTCTTTGTGAAGAACATAACTTTCCTTCGTGTAAACATTCTAACTCTGGTGTGGCCCCATTAGAGCAAAATAAAGAAACATCATCAGTTCAACTGAGAGCACCTGAAGAGTTTACGGTGGAGGGATCCAGAAAGGAAGTTGAAACAAAAACGAAGAAAAAGCTCAATGTTCACAAAACTGCTCAAAACTGAAGAAGATCTGGTCAGCCTTATATCATACCAAAAACCATGAATTTGGTTTCTGGAAAAACTCTGCGAAATCCGTGCAAAGGAGATACGTGCACCGGAACGAGATGTCAAGATTTTACAGATGAAGATCGACAGAATGTGTTAGATGCTTATTATAGCTTAGGAAATATTCAACTTCAGCGTGAATATATTAACCGCTGTGTTTGTAGAGAAGACAAAAAACAGAAAACAACAAAAAGAGAAGAATCAAGGAGGGGCTTTTCCAACAAATACATTTTACCTCTAAGAAATGCTCGAGTTTTAGTGTGCAAGATATTTTTTTGAACACTTTGGCTATTAGTGAAAAAGTTATGCGAAATTCTTCATCAAAGTTGTGTTCGACAGGTAAAGTTGAGAAAGACAAACGCGGCGGACGTCATCAACCAATGCAAATAAAAGATAAAATTGTGAGGCAGGCAATGAAAAATCATTTAAACAGATTCCCCAGGGTTGAATCCCACTATTGCCGTCAAAGCTCATCGAGGGAATTTGTACACCCGAATTTAACAATTCCTCTCATGTACAAAATGTATCTAGAAATATGCAGCAAAGGCGAAGAAGGTAGTATTGACACGTACCGTCGCATATTTCAAGAGATGAATCGATCTATCCACCGACCAAAAAAAGACCTATGTAGCCTATGTATTACATATCGTGAAGGAGATGCTACTAAGAAAATGGAACTGGAAGAAAGATACAAATTACACATATTGAGAAAACAAAAAGTACGGAAGATAAAACAAGAGTGCAAAGACAAGACAAAGACATTAACGATAAGTCATTTTTAAGTGCGGTGTTTGACTTACAGCAAGTTATTTATTTGCCAAAAACAAACGAACGCGCAGTATTTTATAAAAGACGTCTAGCTGCTTACAATTTTGCTGTATATAATTTGTCATCTAAAGACTGTTTTTGTTATACATGGAGTGAAGTCGATAGCAAAAGAGGATCATCTGAAATATCAACATGTGTTTACAAATTTTTGCAACATTACGATGCCAAAGAAGTTAAATCTGTGGACTTATTTGCCGATGGCTGTAGCGGCCAAAATAAAAATTCTATAGTTGCTTTAATGTTACTTTATTTTGTAAGAACAAGCAAAAACATAAAGCAAATTCGTCTTCGATTTTTTGAGCCCTTTCATGGTCAGAGTGAAGAGGACTCAGTCCATAGTACGATTGCTACTGTCATTTCGCATTCAGGAAACTTGTTTGTTCCATCCCAATTAGTTCCGATTTTCAGATTGGCTAGAAGGAAACGTCCCTACAATGTGGTTCAAATGGATCATTTCGATTTCTTAGATTTCAAAGGTTTGTCGGAAGATTTGCGAATTTTAAGCATACGCCAAGATGATGACAAGAACCAGATCAACTGGACAGAAATGTTTGAGATTAAAGTCGAAAAGGAGAATCCCAATAAAATTTTCTTAAAAGTGTCTCATTGTGATAATATTTATAGAAGCCTTTCTCTAAAGAGAACAGTTATAGACATTTTTTCTCTTAGAAAACTTAACAATAAGCGACCTAGGATTACGCTGCCTAAATATCGTGACCTAATTTCATTATGCAGTGGATAAACCTAACCCAAACTAACCCCTGTAATAAGCTCTCAGGAGCATGTTTCGTTCTGCAGATCTCTTCCACACGAATAGACCCAAATATATTTTATTTTCTTTATAATGGTGCATTATTAACTTTGTTACTATAAGCACAACTTAAATTTTTCTTGTTAGAGTTTTTACTTTTCATTAATTTCGAATACTTTTTCAATATAAGAATTAATAGATATTTACTTTTCCAAACAAAACTGCTATCGTCAGGATGTATTTTTATGTAATAACCTTTTTTGATTTGTTCAAATTTTTCAATTTCCATTTTCTTGAGAACCCTTTTAATTTGAAAATTAATACCTAAATGTTTTCTTTTTCGAATAAAAGTTCGATTACCATGCGTTTTTGTTATTTTGCGACAGGCGTATCTGCTTTTGCTACAATTAGATTACAGCACACAAAAGGGCGTATCTCAAATATTTAAATTTTTGGAAAAACTGAGAAACTTAACTGAAATTTTATAATAACGAATTGTTTTTGTGAGAGATACTCACACGGACACAAAATTACAGCCGCTAATTTTAAACCGCTTTCTCACAGCAAGAGTTTCTCTTGTGCCAAAATATTAAAATGCACTTCCTGTAAAATATGGATTTATGCCCCCACTGAATTGTGCTATGCTGATCGTAATAGAAATTTGAATAATATATATCTCGTAATGAAGCAATCTTTGTATATCATGCAAAATTTAATCCAAAAGAACTTCTATAAAGAGCGTAACAGAGCGCTTTCGGCCGGAGCCATCATCAGTGTTACTTGTCAGTGGGAAAAGGACATATCCATGGAGACAAACGAACAACACAAATCGACAATGGTCACAATTAAATTTCACACACTGTACGTCACATTTTTGAGAAAATGGTTCACATAATTTCGTTTAATATCCTTAATTAAGACAAAATTAAAACAAAAGCAAGGTACCTAGACCCACGCTTTTGGTTACACATCAATTGATGGCAGATGGCGTATGTGGTGGGAAGTAGAATCAGTCTTGCAATGATGCTGTTGTAAAGGCAATGCGACGAAACCGATTGGAAGCAATCAAACGATATTTACGTTGTTCTGATTACTCATATATTCCAAAGGACGATAAATTTCGAAAAATGAGACCGCTAATAACAATCCTGAATAAACGGTTTTTAGATTATTACGAATTTCAAGATAGACTTAGTATCGATGAAAATATGGTGCCTTATTTTGGTAGACATGGAGCCAAACGATTTTTAAAGTGCAAACCTATGTTTGCGCTTGTGTGAGCCTTTAGGGTACCTATCTTATGAAATTCCAACCTTATCAAGGAGCCACACCAAAAACAAAGGATGACAAAACTATAGCTGAGCTTGGTGTTGGAGGCTCAGTTTTGATGAATCTCTTAAAAGACATGCCTAGAGATAAGACATTTAAAATTTATGGCGATAGATTCTTCAGCTCTTTAAAACTAGAGCACCGACTTCAACAAACCGGCTTTGACTAGACTGGGACAACAAAACATAACATAATCGAAAATTGTCCAATTACTTCAGCAAAATTTATGGAAAAACAAAGCCGTGGCCATTATGACTTCTATATAGACACAACAAAAAAATGTTACTATTTCAAGTTGAAGAAACCCCCGTATAGTATTAACAATTAGTACCTGCGACATGGTTGGTCCAGAAAAAGAAGTAAAATGCTGGGTGTCGGCTCAAAAGAAAAAAGTCCCTGTCAGACAGCCTTTTGTAGTGTCACAATATCACAAGTTCATGGCGGAGTGGACCGAATAGACGAAAATATCGATAATTATAGGCAATTAGATCCAAGAAATGGTGGTGGGCGGTCTTTGCTTTTGGTGTTGATGGAAGTATGCATAATGCATGGCAGCTCTATAGAAAAGAAGAAGGGAAGAAGTTTGATTATTTAGCGTTTCGTCGAATAATTGTTCAAGTTTATCTTCAGAAGTATGGGTGTCGTCCTATGACTCCTAAAGCAGTACCTGTGCGAGTGGCCGATCAGGTTAGATTCGACCAAAGTGGACATTTGATCGTCAATGCTACAAACCAAAACAGATGCACTCTTTGTAAGAAAAACTCTAAGAAAGCTTGTGTGAAATGCAATCTTAACTTTCATGAGACCTGTTTTGCGGAGTTTCACAGCAAATAAATTTTTTTATTGCAAAACATTTTTCTAAATATATTTTTGTTTAAGAAACTCTTTGGTGTCATTGAATCCCACTGTTCCATTATTGGAACAGCTTCAAAAAATAGTTACAACAAAAACATTTTTTTAGGTTTTTTTTTACTTCAGCCAAATAGTACTTACAACAGCAAATTTGAAAATAACTCGGGCATAAACGGGTTAATCCATCCCATCATGAGAACACGTCCAACTTAGAACTATTAAGCCTGGGGATATGAAATCCATCATTTGCGTAAACCATTCTCCAAAGATATAAGAACTCATGTCAGCGTGGTAATCTCCTATTTTTCGATTTGAATGTAATTAGAACAGAACCGTGGATACTCCCTATATGTGTTATAATTAATCGGCAGCCTTTCCCAGATGGTAGTCGAAGACCAGTTGACCAGTTCTCCATATAAGCTTGTATTCAAGCCCTGCGAATCTTCGTAGGGAAGTGCTTACATCTTCTGTCAGCTCCAATTTTGCTATAAGTTATTTTTTGGTGTTTTGGGGAAAACATCTATATTATTCTGGGCTGACGCATGACGAGTTAAGTGATGAAATAAACTAAAACATTTCTACAATATGGGTAATAAATCAAACTACAGATAAACGCTGGTATGCTTATGTGGCCCTTATCTCTTATATCGCCTCAGCTTCCAAATGAATAAGCATATAACAGGACACCACAACTTTTGCATTTAAGAAGAGGAACAATTTACACGCTACGAGCACATCATGGTATCCAAATTCTACAATATATCATTTTTCATCAGACTGCCAATTGAGAATCTCCGAGGCGGTTCATGACCATTTCAGAATGATGATCCAGGCACCTTTAATACTTATCTAAATAGATTTTTGCTGAAAAAATACTTTTAAAGATGTATTATAAATAATATAGGATGGGTACGAAAAAAAAACGCGAGGGCAGTTTCATCTGCCAGATTTAATGGTTGAAAAACAACTAACTAAAGAGTGAAGTATTCAGAAGAGCGGTCTCTTTACACGCGAACCGTATGTTTACTTAATCAGCAAGAAACAAAATATCAAGGACAATGTGTCTATAAAGTAGATAAGTTTAGTGCGATCTTGTATTACGTTTTTGTATCGACTTATTAAAAAGAAATTTCAACACTCCCACTCAATAAAGGAATAAAATATTTTTTTATACATATAATATAAAACGTATATAAAATAATAATAATAATACATCTGGCTTAAAAAATGAAACAAACAAAAGAAAATAATAACAAATATATTTTAACCCCAGTTTAATCTTTATCGATGCAAACTTTGTAGCAGCTAACGCTTTGGTGAAGGCGTCTGCCAGCTGTTCACCTGTGGAAATATATTTAAGGGTTATATTATTTTTAACTATCTGTTCTCTTGAATAATGATATTTTTTATTACGCATGCATCATAATCAACGATTATCGCACGCTGCAGCGTGCTTAAAATGATGTTTATGATGCGCCTACTTTTTAAAGGTTGCTATAGAAACATTTCATCATGTCAAATGTGACAGATTAATATATTCGTCAATATATCCCTTAAGTTTAATATTTAAAACATTTTTGAGATTATGATGCATTCGTAATAAAAAAATAGCGTATGATATACGTGCATAAGAGGCCGTAAAAGCCCTTGCGACTTACAAAACACTCCGCTGCGCGTCGTGTTTTGAAATATGTCGCGCGTGCTTTAAAGGCCCTCGTATACACTTATATCATAATATACTATTATATCAATATGTTTCGATCTCTTCTGGCTAACTGGACTTTTCGCTATAGCAATACATCCAGTATTATCATCATATATTGTAAATGGGCTCGAAATTATAATGCCAAACTTTTTAACAAATATTTTAACCACATGGCTTCTTTTACACCTTCATAAAGGGCCATGTATTCAGCTTCCGTAGAGGATGTAGCAAAAGAGTTTTGTTTCTTAGAATTTCATGATATTGTACAATTATTAAAAGCCATAAATAAATAGCATCTTGTACTTTTTCTTTCATGGTCAATCAACGAAACCAATGTTGCCAACTATATTTTTTAAATTCCGTTAAGTTCGTCGTAAATTTCCGTCAAAAATCCGCTAAAAATATTTTTTCCCGTCAATTAAATCCGTTATAATAAAAAATGATGTACATAATTATTGTTAACTTTATTTACATATCATTTTCAAAACATTAAAAATCTATAGCTAGATCGTCATCGTCACTTTCTGTACACATTTCTGTAATATTTTCAGAAAAATTAGTGGCAAAGGTTGAAGGCTGGGGTTGATCATAAATCTTCATTGTACCCACCATATCAATTAGGGGTCATCATTTTCTTGAAAACTTCTTGATCTTGTCTTGATTTCAGACCAAGACAAGAAATGCTCCTTGTTTTTCAAGACAAGGCAAGAAATTATTTCACAAGATCAAGATTTCTTGGAAAGAAATCAAGAAAATCTTGAAATTTCCTGAAAACCCAGTATTATTAAAAAAAAAAACTAATTTATTTGCTAGTTTACTGGGAGAAAAAACAAAGCACTGCACCATTTTTAACATCAGATGAATAAAAAAATTGAATTATGCAAAAATTTTTTTATAATACCAAGCACTTTGCCGGATGTCCAAAGTTGAGATATACACTATGGGGCAGGTTAAATTGGAACCTTTCTTAATGCTTAAATGCTTAATACACACCACTTCAAAAGTCTTGGACCCCCAACTACTTTTCTCATAAGAGGCAATGCAAACATGTCGGCCTGAAAACAGGCATATCTAGTTTATTAAATAAGCAAACAAAGTGATTCAAAAAATAAAATGCCAAAAAATAAGCTTCAAAAGGATTACAAAATTAATGTACTGGTGCAACCAGTGGACTATGTAGGTACAGAGTTTTAAGACTATGTTGGGGATTGGAACCTTCGGCAACATGCACTAAAACGAAGTTTTATCCACAATATCGAAATAGAATTATTGTACTAGACGCGCGTTTCGCTAATCATGTTAGCATCATCAGGAGATGATTTAAACTGGTTTTAATCATCCCCTGATGATGCTAACATGGTTAGAGAAACGCGCGTCGAAAACGGAGTTTTATCCACAATACCGAAATAGAATTATTGCATTCGACGCGCGTTTCGCTAACCATGTCAGCATCATCAGGAGATGATTAAAACTGGTTTTAGACATACTTGTATCGTGTCTTATGAGTTTTTTTTTTATCATTTTTGGATATGTTATGGCTTAAGGTATTGAGATCAAAAAGTACTTGGCAATGCGGGTCTACTTCAATAGCGCACAGAAAAGGGGGTATTTTTTTAAACCAACGTTTCAGGTCGTTGCAAAAATCGACCGAATGAAATGAAGATGTAAAAATATGCAAAAAAAGATTGGAAAGGTTTTGGAATATTGACCATTAAAAAACAGGCATATACAAACAAAATTGAAATGGATATTTTAATTTTGGTAAATGTCCTGTGGGCCCAATTAAATTGGATCATTTTTTTATGCTTAATGACTTTTTATTTTCAGAGGATTTTTTATCATTTTTGGATATGTTATGGCCTAAGATATTAGAATCAAACCGAACTTTGCAAAGTGGGTCTACTTCAGTGGCGTAAATTTCGCTACGTAAACAACGCATATATGAAGCAACGAACTGTAAACTAATACTACCCTGGCCCTGGCGGCCTGAACCTCGATTCTACGCATAAAGCATAAATTAATATCACATCAGCCAATCTTACCGCTACTTTTAAACGGGGGTTCCCCTTTTGTCAAGATTTCAAGAAATTTCAAGATTTCTTGAGTCAAGACAAGACACCAACTCTTAAGAAATGGTCAAGACAAGATTTTTTTTATTTCTTGAAAATATTTCAAGACAAGAAATTGCTTGCCAAGACAAGATTTCTTGTCTTGCCGATCCCTAATATCAATTACTTTGTCAGGCAAAATGTAAGAGTAACATTTATTTCCATTTCGTTTTAGTCCTGACCGTATATTTAAAATAGCGTTTACCATATTTTCTTTCAATTTATTTCTCAATTTTGATTTTACTCCATTTATGACACTGAAAGCTCTTTCAACATCAGCGTTTGAATATGGTAAAAGCAAAACTGGGAAAGCAAAATCGCACAATTCTTTGAATGGATTAGTGGCGGTTGAATCTTCATACTCTTTCACTTCTGACCAAAATTCTACAGTATCATCAATATTGTTCCATTTTCTCAAGTTGATTGCACGCCATTAAGTTTCTATTAATGTTATTTTATCACTGGAATATTTTAGATGAGCCAGTAATTGACTCAAGGATTCTATGTGCACCTTTAGTACATTTTTATTAGATGGTAAAGCGCTTTTTTGAAGCACTTCAATGTTGTCAGGTAATTTAAAACAAACAATTATTATGAACTAATGAGTATCATATGCATCTATGAAAATCTTACCTCGCGCGAAGTTCATGAATTAATTTGGCAATGAAATCAATGCATTGTTGACGAAGATCATGTTCAGCTTTTTCATTAATTGCACTATTTTCTCTAATTTCACTCAGTTTTGATTCGAATCCGAAACCGAGGTATGGCTTTGGGGCCAAATGATCTTGTACACATATATTTAGCGGACCAATGTTCGAGCGCTGTATGACAATTTTAGACACCAAAAATCCAATCAGAGTTGTTAAATCCGTAAATAACTTACAAGGATCAGCATTTTTTGCTTCAAATGCTTTGTTTACTCTTTGCAGCTCTTCCAATATAGGGCATAAAAATAAGAATAAAGCTAAATTGGCCTCATCTTGAAACATGTTATATAACAGTTCAGCGGTATAATTTCGGCGAGATATTTCAAGATGTGTCTTAAGCTCAAGCCACTGTTTGAGTATTCGGTCTACTGCCGAATATATTGAAAGCCAGCGAGTTTGGCATGCTCTAACGATTTTTAATGGTTCGAATGCCGAACCGATGACTGAGAGAACCAATGAGGAAGTTTCATCAAATTTTTTTATTGCTTATTTCGATAGCCCATGAAAAATAAGTGAACACGTGTTTTTTCTTTTTTCATAAGTCGAAAAATGAGGCAGATACAATGCCTTGAAATGTGCTGATGACGTCACAATATACATGAATTATTACGTCGTACCATGCTTAGTATATCTATATATACAAAACTAAAAACTGACATAGCTCTCGTAATAATCATCTTTAGTGGAAATAAAAAAATACGTATCGATTTTTTTTTCACTGCTCTCTAATTTGCAATAAAAATTAATCAGTTTAATTTTTCAGGAAACTTCCTCATTGCAACTTTCGGAAATCATAAAATCAAGATTTCGCGGTAATGTTCCTTCTGAAGCGTGTGACCACAGTAAGCTAATTTGAGTGACACTCGCATCGAACAAGAACTAGTCCTGGAATATCATTCTTTAGTTTTTGCATATACGCTATTATTTACCCCAGTCATGACACTTGCATTATCAGTCCCAATGTCAATAATATTTTTATAATCCAAGCCAAATTCGTTAAGGGTCTCTTTAACTGCAGATACTATACCATCTGCAGTACATTCAATTAGGGGGGCAAGTTTTAAAATTGTAGTTTTTATTTTCTTTGATATTATGCCGTAGAATATTATCACTATGCCAAGGTATTTTGTAACACTATATCAGTAGATTCGTCGAGGAGACGACTGAAATTTCCTTTTCCAATATCCAGCTTCAGATCATCTTTAAAGTGGGGACTTAAAATGTTTTTAATAATGTTAGAGCATTTTGTTCGATGCAGTTGCATATTTTTAATAGCTTCCGAATCATCAGCTGCCTTTTTTAAGTAATGTTGTAAATGATCTACAGTTAATACGCTGCAATGTTCAGCAATAAAAAGTGCCGTGTAGGCTTCGCACGATTTTGTGCTGTCTGTTTTTTTTTGGGATAGTTAATAGTTTTTGGCGTGCTGGCGCTAACATTCTACAATTGTTTATATGCGTTTTTGAATTTATATGAGCCTTTAAGTCTGAGTATTTATTGCTGCTACTTACAATACGAATACATCGACAAAATTTGCACTCAGGAAGTGACTCGTCAGAACTATTTTCTTATCTAACTATCCAGTCTTTAAATAACTTATCTTGAAGCCACTCACAACGAAACTTTTGTTTATATTGTACTTTAGGCATTTTGAGCGTGCAAAACATGACAAACAAAAATATAAGACCATTAACTCTGTAACCTGCAACTTAAACAATACAAATAGGCACAAAAATGGGGAATCAATTCGGGGAAAACCCGCTCGACGCCCGACATTGCCGGATTGCCGGCTAAGAACAAAATAAAATAGCATGTATCATAAATATAAAATTTGTTTTTTTATATACAAGGATAAATTTGTAATTTATTGTTTGTCCAGTGTTTTTTAATATTTTTTTTTATAAAAAAAAATATATTATTATATCTTAATTATTTTAGAATCACGTTTCCGTTAAAAAATCCGTCAGCCGTTAGAACATCGTTTCTCCCGTTTCGTGGTCACCCTAATCCGCTAGATCTGACGGAAAATCCGATAAGTTGGCAACACTGAACGAAACCTGTTAACATATTGACATAATTACCACTTTCGTATGTAGTTTTAAATCAAGAGAACATTTTATGTATCTTAATACCCTTTTTAAATTTTTCCACAATTCTGGGTTATTTTTGTTTTGATACCTGCTTAATAAATTTATAGTTAAGCATAAATCAGGACGCGTACATAACATTGCATACATAAGACCACCTATTAAGTTTCTACAAGGCGCATTGCAATTGCTTCAAAATCTAATTTACTTGGAAGTGGAGTATCTACGGCTTTACATTTAGCCATATTAAATTTAGTTAAAAGTGATTTTAAATAGAGTTTGATCCATTGTTATTTTATTTTTATCTCTTTGAACTACTCAAAAATTAAGACACTTCATTTAAATCTGTCATTTTAAATTTATCTGCCAAATATAAGTTAAAATTAGTCATAATATTTTTGTCACTTGTACATATTAATATGTCATCTACTTACAATACTACATAAATGTTACGTTGACTAGAGCCCTTCTCGAGATAATATAAACATGGATCAACAAGAGGATTTTTAAAATTACATTCTTTCATTACTTTGTCAAACATTTCAAACCAACATCTTGATGATTGTTTTAGGTCATATAGTGATTTTTTGCAATTTACAAACTAAATTATTTCCGGCTTTTAAACCTTCCCGAATTTTCATATAAATGTCTTCCTTTAAGATGCCATTGACCAAGGCGTTTATGCCAAAGTTGATATGTATTATTAATCAAATTAATACATTTTAAATTAGGTATTTTAAAATTGACCTATTAGGCCATTAAGGGGCTTACCTTTAATAATAACGTTGTTCCCCTTTTTAATTTCCACACCATTTGGTTGAAAAATAACTGTGTATCCTTTTTCTTGCATACTACGCACAGATGAGAGGTTATATGGCACTTCTGGTATAAAAAGCACATTTTCTAGCTGGCCTTCAACCCCTAAATCCGTCTCTACTGATAGCGTCCCTTTCTTCATAGCAGTCACGATGGTGTTGATTTTTGCCGCTGCCACTGAAAATGGTGACACTTGGGTAAAATATTCATCACTGTTGATAATGTGGTCAGTTGCACCCGAGTCTAGGATAGAATTCAGCTCTTCAGAAAACTGTTAGTTTGGAAACTGCCAAACATAAAAGCAAAGCCTTGATTTTCTTTCGGCACCAAGCTTTTTTCTGCACAAATGTTTTGTATTGTAGATTGCGTTGGGCTTTGTCCAATAATTGTTCTTTTATAGTAAAAACAATCTCTTTTGATATGATTGTTTCGACCACAATGTTCACATTTCATATTAGAAGATTTGAAAGTTGATTTTCCTTTACCAAATTTTAAAATTTTTTTAAATTCTTCTTTGGGTTTTGATGAAATTGTATAGGAGTTTGGGTATTTTTTCTTCTCAGCAATGTGTTAATAACGTGATTTCACCCACTAGTTTTAAACTCAGTAAATGTAACTGTTTTCGTAAAGCCAGTTGGGTGGCCAAACTTCTGCTTTCATATATAGCATCTAAATTTGCAAGTATTTCTTTTGCAGTGTCAGATTCTTTATCAAAGTTTAAAAACGAGTGTCCCAAATATTCTATAAGAGTAGCCTTAGCTGCTATATTTTTCTTAATCCACTCTTGATCAGGATCTTCTGGAATGTCATCTTCGACAACTTGAAGAACTTCAAGTTCCGTTACCAAGGACTTTACCCGAAACTTCCAAACACTATAACGTTCACCTTTAAACTGTGTAATGTTTCTTTTGGAATTTTTATTTTGCATTTTAAAATATCGCGTAAAGTACCACAATTTATTCACTAAATAGTCCTGCTTAATTTGCACTATTTTTCGCGGCGACTTCTATTGCACCTACGAACTACCAACTACTTTATGTACACGTTAATCTGGGCCCATAATTAATAATATAGGGTGGGTACGAAAATAGAAGACGAGGGTAGTTTCATCTGCCAGATTTAATGGTTGAAAAACACTAACTAAAGAGTGAAGTATTCATAGAAGCGGTCTCTTTACACACGAACCGTATGTTTACTTAATCAGCAAGAAACAAAATATCAAGGTCCATGTGCCTATAAAGTAGATAACGTCGTTGCGCCTTCAGAATGCGTCTTGATACATTTTTCAGGAGAGTTGCGTATTTTATGCAAAAATCTAAGATTAGTAAATAATAGAACACTATTGTTTATTATCAAGTGCACATGTCTGATTTGAGATGCGCCTTTTGAACACATAGCTACTTTTTACCTATATCTATAATGCACAGAAACAGAAGAAATTGTATAGATATTGGACTTTTATTAAACAATAAAAAAACAGATAAGTAAATATAGCTATTAAGAAATGTCTGGTTGTGACACAGGGATGGTTATTTGATAAATACAGTATTTTTCTTATTAGTATTCAAACAAACAGGTAGGTATTATAAAAAAGCAGGTAAGTAGTGAGGCTTTATTTACATACAGGAGCGAATTGAAAATAATAATATGGTAGTAAAGTACGTATTGGGAGTTTAATGGAAAAAATAGGTTGGTAACTCATACATTACATACATTAAAAATAAGAATATTTAAGTAACAATTCTACTCTGAATTTAAAT
>JAEQML010076526.1:0-13319 GCA_016904865.1 Pissodes strobi
TCTTCGCCGCATCAGGATGGATAAAATATAACAATAAAGCAGTCAAGGAAACATTCAAACCTCTCGCGCTTTTGACGGCCCAAGCTAATCGCGCCATCTGCTTTCACCTTTCATGAAGCCAGACAGAGACAGCACCGATCTTCCTTTCCTCGTCTATTACGGACCTTTATTTTTTATCATTTAGTTGAGTGTCTCTTTGTTGCTTGTCTCTCTGCCCGGTTGAACATCTATCGGATGAATGCGAAGAATTGCTCGATCTGACGAAAGGCCTCCTGCAGCTCTTGAGGGTATGGCTAATGCCCTCATACAAGACTTAAACAGCTTACCATAGGAAAAACAATAGAAACTTAATTTTACGTAGATTAGAAGCTTTAAGAGTTGCTTCAGGCGGTAATGCAAGAAAGTTAATAAACGTTATGCGGTATTTTTATGAATTTTCTTGATTCTTATCTTTTTGTCTGTTAATAAAGTATTGTTCTGAAGGGAATTTTTAATAAATAACCTTTTCTGATACGATATACCTTTACTTAGACTAAAATTTAGTCACTTTCCTTTCTTCAATAAGCTACAAGCTAAAAAGAATTGCAAATCTGTTCATTCGTTCAGAAATGACAAAGCTTCTAGGTTGCAGGTACAACTGGGTGCGTCACCTTTTATGGAACTAAATATATTTTTAAAATCAGCTCCTCATTATATCGCAATTAGGTGTATATTCGGTTGAAACACACTAAAGGTGGCTTTGAATAAAAATAATTACTTTTCTTAATTTGCCTGTAATATATTCATATCTGATATACAAACTTTCATTTTAAATAACGCCATATTTTAATTTCAGGAATTCAAAAAATTAATGAGTACATCCACGGACCTCAGGACTAAACTAGAAAATGCCATAAGGTCATATCAGCAGAACAATATCAAGATTAAAAGCGAAGTTAATACTCACCAACCAATGTCGATTCATATGCCAACTATAAAACTGAAAACCGACTTCAGTAATTTTTCATAAATAGCCACAGGTGTATTTTCTTAGGGTATGGTCTACCCTTTAAGAAATCACCCTAGATGCCCACATACCTAGTGACGTTACTAACTTATTCTTCCAGCATTTATTACTACTAACTCAAAAAGACGAACGATGCATATTTTATCTTGCTTTTTCTACTACTAAATACCTGTAGCATTAAAGTCAATCCCTGCCAAAAATCTTAACGAAACCACAATTGATTTGTTTATTATTTAAATTTTTAACTTAGATGTGGAAATTTTCTGTTAAAAATTTATACTTTTTAAATAGGAATTCAAAGACAATTCTCGACAATACTAATTTGTTTCTTTGCAGATATTTATTACTACCCATTTTCGTTTCAAAGTAAGTATTCCAAGCTAAAAACAAATGGCAACAAATGCTCGTCAATTGAAACGAAATTTTCATAGCTGTGGCTCGGCGATTTTAATATGCCGTTCGGAATTTTAAAGATTGTTTTTGAGAGTGCCCTATATTATAAATTCATGTTTAACTAAATACAAAAGCGGTAATGACATTTTTATCAAAACTCACCATCGGTCAGATTTTCATCCAAATTTCTTAGTTTTATCATAAATTTCAACACTATATCCCAAAATGAGCTAGACAGTTATTTTATAAAGTTAAATTCTGAAAAATGCTTTACTTTTTTAACAAATCAGCTTGACTATGCTGCACAATACCAAATTTTCTATTTTATTTTATACACGATATCAAAATGATTATGTATACGAAATAAAGAAAAATTAATAAAGCAGCTTTAAAGAAGCTTGATATTTTCGAACTTCTTTGTTTATTACTTGTTACTTGTAACCAAATATCTCACAATATATTTCAGTAAACAGTTTTTTTGACTGACTTGAAAATCCTGAAAGCATATCAAACTCCATGGAAGGATTTTCAAGATCCAAAATCTGCAAGTTAGAGAACGGGGGGAGCATGGGATATCTAAATGGTGTTGTCCTGCAAAAAATAGAGTTTTCTCTTTATGCTAATGATTTATTGAACTCGTTAAGATATATTTATTTTTTAAAACGATATTTTACTGGAAAAAATCGTGTTTTAAAACATGTGTTTAGTGGCTCTATGCTACCACTGGATAGGGAGCATTGGCTCAGTAAAAATATATAAAACACGGAGGTAATTACCTAATTGCACACAAATAATGTTGATATCGTGCAAATGTAGCATTAGAAACACCAAACTTTGCTTCTATAGTATCTTTAATAGTAACATGACTGATTTTAATTTTTTAAGAATAATAAGATTCTAATTTTCCAATGGTACAAAGGTAACTTAAAGCAATAAGTAAGAAACCAAATTGAACAAAAATAAATTAAGTGGCTACGTCCGCGGAAAAAGTTAATTCACCACCAAACTGTAGTAAGATGAAGTCCTCGATGTTCCTGATCAGAGTGGTGGGATTAGTTTTACTATAATATCATCTCTTTCCACGACAGTAGGGCAGTAAAACGTGAAGACAGTCCGTTCTTTCTTAGAAATTTTTCAGCAAATTCTTTAGAATTTAATACAGAGTGATTATCCATATTTTGACCCATTTTGATCTTAAATAACTCGTAATCGAAAAAAGCTATCGAGTTGCGGTTTTCACTGAATAATTTCATTTTACTGAAGGTTTTTTTTAAGTATATGTCATTTTGTTTTGAGAACCGGAAGTATCGAAAACAAAATGGCCGAATTTTAGGTATAGGACAACTTTGTTATTTTAAATGGAAGACCCGGTATATTTTCTCAAAATCTTAAGGCTTGTTCCTTCCCGTGTTCAAAAATGTATTACAAGTTATAATTATTTTTTAAATGGTGGATTTATTGAGCTCCCAAGAAAATTTGCGGTTAGTGTTATTTTTTGAGAAGTCGGCTATGGAAACAAATTCACATTATCCCATAAATGTCTGTGTCGATCACTTTTGATACATTCTTTCGAAGTAGAAGTGTAAAATGTTCTCTTTGAGTGAAAAGGAGAAGTGGGAAATAATGTTTGCAGAAACCCAGTCAATAATAACAACTCAGAGAAGATTTAGGAAGATGTTTAATAAAACTCCACCCACAGAACGCAATTTAAACCTGGTACAGAAAATTTTGGAATACAGGATCTTTAACAAGTAGGAATCGAACAGTAAACGATGAAAATTTACTAAACAAGACAATACAAGTTATGGTGGTAACCGAAGAACATCCAAGCCTATCAACATATCGATAAAGATATAACAATTACTAACTGACATTGAAAATAAACCAAAAACTACCCTCATAAAAAAACACTACTGCAAATGTTGGACGTGTCTTCCACCGACTTCAATGCATTTATCCAAGTACTAATAAACCTATTAAAACTATGGACTAAATATTCTTCTGGAATGTTTTCTATCACGTTGGGGATATTTGCTTTTAACTGCTCTAACGTTTGTGCTAGTGGATTATAGCATTGTTCTTTTATATACCCCCATAAGAAAAAGTCCGGAACAGTTAAGTCCGGGGAACGAGGAGTCCATGGAATAGGTAATAGGACCTCTCCCAATCGACCTATTTTCAAAGACGTTGTTTAGTAAATTTCTGGTAATTAATGTATAGAGCTCCATCTTGTTGAAAGTACACTGAATTCAATACTCTTTTTGGAAAATCCGTTTCTTTAATTTCTTGTAAAATTTGTATTTTATATGGCTTTAGTTTGAGAACTTTTGTCATGATGTTTTGCACTGTGCAACGAAGAATTTCTGTAGAACAAAATTTTCTGTATCAGGTTTAAATTGCGTTTTTTGTTGGTGGAGTTTTATTAAACATATTCCTACACCTTCTTTGAGTTGTTAATAGGTTTGTTCTAGCAGCGATTTCAAACGGTTTCAAACCATCCGGAGTTTGCGCATAACGATATAAGCGTCGCTTATATCGCTATGCGCAAACTCCGTATGGTTTGGAACCGTTTGAAATCGCTGCTAGAACAAACCTATTAGTGACTGGGTTTCTTCAAACATTATCACACACTTTCCCTTTTCACTCAAAGAGCACATTTTGCACTACTTCGAAAGAATGTGTCAAAAGTGATCGACACTGACATTTATGGGATAATGTGAATTTGTTTCTATAGCCGACTTCTCAAAAAATAGCATTAACTGCAAAATTTTTATCGATATGCAGTATTTTGGAGCTCAATAAATCCACTATTTTAAGAAATAATTATAGATTGTAATACATTTTTGAAAAGGGGAAGGAACAAACCTTAAGATTTTGAGAAAATATACAGGGTGTTCTATTTAAAATAACAAAATTGTCCTATATCTAACATTCGGCCATTTTGTTTTCGGTACTTCCGATTGTCAAAATAAAATGACATATACTTCAAAAAAAAACTTTCAGTAAAATGAAACTACTCAGTGAAAACCGCAACTCGATAGCTTTTTTCGTTTACGAGTTATTTCGCTAATTTTCAATTTCTCATCATCAAGTTCTTTGATATTTTCGAATTCGTCGCTTAACGCTTCATCTGAGTTATCACTAAATATTGCTTCTTCTGAAGATTTAGAATAGTCGTTTTCTTTATTTTCCCGTTTTTTACTAGAACCCTTTGATTTTCTCTTTTTAAAAACAGTTCCCTTTTTCAAATCAGTGACATTTCTTATTTTCTTTGAGAATTTTTTCTAATGTTTCTTTTTCAGGACATATTAGTATAGATTCCTGAAATTGCAGGCTCTTGAGGATTTCGATTTTTTTTTCTTTAGCTTTTGGATACTGTTTTACCATCTCTGGAGTAAAGTAAAACGCACATAGTTGAAAACTCTGCTTCAACTACAAGATGGTGCCTGGTCTTCACCTTCGATAAAATTTTTGTGTGGCAATTGGCAATATTTCTAACATAATTTTTCCTGGATTTGATTGATGCCAGTCATTAAACCCTATACTAAGGAACGAAATACTCCGGCATCGCGGGGTTGTAGCCTACGTGTAATGTATGATGGAAAACTTCTTCCATTTTATTTTGCAAACTTGACACTGTTTAGATTGGGGTTCGTGATTGTCTATCAAGAATAAAATAGGATGCCCTACACTACACTTGTTATGATGGACAATATGTTTCAAGAAGCTGTGCTTGATATCGGCGCTCCAATCAAAATATCTTCTAGCATTCTTGCTGTAGGAAAAATGTAAACAGGTGTCAAAGATCGTCCTACAGTATTCACAATTTCTACAAACGTAACAAGTTCTCCGCATTCTGTAGAGGCAACTTGTGTAGTGCTACATACTTCTTTCCATATGTAGAAATTACTCTTGCTGGTTGCATGACAGTTGTTACCCCTGTCTCATCTAAATTATATATTTTTTTCTGGTGGATATTTAAATATATTATTAATGCTGAAATCATAATTATCAAACAAAAACTGATTAAAAGCTATGCTTCGACTGAGAGTCGTATTTTCAGGCTTTTTCAAACTAAGCGAAAGACATGATACAGATAAAAAGATATGATACCGCGCAGGAATGGGCGGGAACAATTTTGGCGCTTGACGTCAGATAGTGATGAAAACCGCCATTACAATCTATTTAACGTTGAAGTGCCATAGTGTTTTTTTGACGAATTATTTAGATTATATGGACTATTTTTGGTGAAAATCGTTAAAAATGAGGTGTGATGTGTACAGTTGGCGTGCTGGTAATACTGCCAAAGCCTTTCCGAGGGATGTAAACTTATTTTCCTCCCTACAAGACAAGGACTTGCAGGGTGTATGGAAACATTATTTGTGTAAACGTTCTGATACTTTTAATGTTAAGTATGCTCGTATTTGTTTAATACACTTTAGTGAGAGTGATTACGAAACAAACCTTAAACACGGCTTAATTATAGACTCCTTAAAAAGGAAGCAATAATGCCATCGAAAAACTTGCCAAACAAGCAGGATAAATCGAACAGATCTGTTAATCAGTTTTAGACGAGAAATAAACGTCTTGAGTTGAGACAAGAAAAAGGAAGGAAACAGGCGCACCCACCCTACACCAAAAGTTTGTTTTATGCTAGAAAACAATGCAATGCAATGCAAAAATTACCTGGCTCAATGCTCCCTACCGCCGAAGGCTCCCCAGTTCCCTTAATAGTAAAAACTCAAATTTTAGTACTGTTAAATGATATTTCTCTTTATTAAATTTATTCTACTATGCCCTTTTTATTATTTTGGATATCTTGATTTTTTATCAGTAGAATGCTAGTTGGGATAGACAAGAAAATACAAACTAGTAATTTAGGAAGATCAACGTGCTAAAATCATGTATCTTCCACGGCAAGCGAATATTCAAAAATCTTGAATTCCTCGTAAGTATAACTAGTGGTCAATATTAAACTTAATTTCCTATCAGAAATGTTATACATACATTCATCGACTTAAAAAATCGTTTCATGCAAAATTTTTATCTAGTTTAATGCCTCTTAACTTTCACCCATAATCCAACCAAATTTGTAGATCAATTTATCGATTTTTTTTTTATTAATCTTAAAAACAACGTTTATACGGCTTATGGATAAAAAATAGTTATTTCCTTAAGTTTACAACACGCTGTAAAGTAATTTGCTTTTCAAGAGCTTTTCTTTTTAAAACAAAAATAGTAATCATATTTGCCTATTTATGTATTCATGTACATTACAGAGATAACCCCTAAATGATACAAATACGTAGGAAAAACTAACAAAAGTCAATGCTGTTAAAATATTAATATTAAGAACAAACATAACGCAAACGCTTTTTATTAGAAGAAACTCTAGTTCGCATAATACTCTGGTAAATAATTAATGATGTCAATAAAAAAAGACAAGAATTTTTAAAATTTGCAATGTGTCATATATTACAGTTAGAGAAGTTAACATTATAATTTTTTGACAGTGTATCCACAGAACTAGTGTTTTAACCTATGTGTGCGCTCG
Source organism: Pissodes strobi (assembly GCA_016904865.1). NCBI lineage: Eukaryota > Metazoa > Arthropoda > Insecta > Coleoptera > Curculionidae > Pissodes > Pissodes strobi. The sequence goes on from JAEQML010076526.1 coordinate 6,954, forward strand.
AAAAGAGTTGTCTATTGCGAGTGTTCTCTGATAGCATTAATCTTGAGCAGTCAGTTTGCGCGTTGAAACGTTTAAATAAAAAAAATTGAGCGAGTCTGCTAGTACTCGAGACACTGATGTGTAAACATATCATACATCGACATGAAAATCTAATGCCACCTTAGGCCGCGTGAATATAGGCAACCACTTATTTGGAATTAGTAAACCTAATCACTACGCATGGTTATTATGTCACATCCGCTTGCACATTTCCGTCCCATTTGTCGGGGTTATATAGATGCTCGCAAGTACTTAATTACTGGCCAACCGAAGGAAACGTCGCGTCGTGCTCGGGAAAACAAGACTGGAAGTGGTCCTTGAATGCCGCTTTGTATTCCAGTGATGTGTTGGAGATTCCCACGTCTTTCTTAAGACTGCCAATATAAGACTAAAAATATTTAATATTATGAGTTCGGTGTTTGGGTTGAACATGTGACACAAGTTAGTAAGACATTCTTCAACTTCTTTTCTAAGCAGATAGTGAATAATTTGCGTAGTTTGCATGCAATTCGCTGTATTTATACCTTTTGGAGAGTAAGTCTTTTATCAGTCTTTTAAGTTCGGGGGAAAACCATTTGCATTTGATATCCATAACAGTTCTCTTGGGTACAAAATGTTCTATAACATTGTAAACTATGCTGTAGACATTTTCAGTTGCCTAAATAAAAAGCAAAATGTATCAAACACCAGACCAAGCACAAAAGCGGCTTCAAAAGGTGATTTTCTTAAATGAGATCGTCAAATTTAAAGTCGATTAACTTGTTCTCAGTCTAGAAGCAATACTTTATTTACCTCATCCAGGCTAGCCAACGGGAGGAGTAATTCAGCTTCAAATACTTCTGTACCAAAAACGTTCAATAGGGTTTAGGTGTGGGGTACATAATGGCCACTTCGTTCCTCACATAAAGTTGTTTTTCTGTTCGAGCGGCCGTGCTCATGTCCCATCTCTAACCATTACCTTGCCCCACCATAACAGCATTGCACAAAATAATCTCTATAAATTGATCTATAAGTAACGCCAAGGATGAAACGCATTAAAATAGATCAAAATTCTTGATGAATCGTATTTTACGTCGGCAAGTGTAATTCTAATATCCGAAAAAAAAATTAATTTTATTTTCTGTTTATATAAAAACGTTCAAACAATTGTGATAATAAATTTACACATTTGCAATAATCGATTTTTCATAATTTGTACTGAAAATATCCAAATTGTACTAAATGTTTAAACAAACCTGTTTGCCTAATTATTTTGGCTGGCAACTACCTTGTAATCGTATGTATTTTCCGTGTCACGTTTAATTAAACAATACATTCATGTTTAGCAATATTAAATATATATCAAGTGAAAAGTCACATCTATATGTCATAGACTGAGCAAATTATATGTAATGTGCTTGCGCAAATTGTCCTATATCAAGAGAATATAAATTTTGTGATATTATTTAAAACGAATTTGAATTTTTATAAAAATGATTTCCTTACATTATGATTTATAGAATATACTATGCTTAAATGTACTTTTGTAATTTAACTTTTGCCTTTATTTAAATATAATAAGCAATTAAAACACTATTTTAGTTTTTTATTAGCAAATCACCACTATGCAATACAAAAAAAAAACAACAAATAACGCTTATAAAATAAGTTTTACATTGACACATTACTTGTATACCCAACAGCAGAAATACTTAAATAATAAACCAGATCTATAGGATAAAAGGTAAAATGGCTTTTCTATTCTTGGGATAGTCTGCAAACTCCTTCTTATAGTTTCTATGCTTTCCAAGTGCCCAAATGGACATCTGATACAACCCAGCCAATGCAAAAAATCCAGCTGAAAAAAAAAACTTTGTTAATAAGCCAGCACGTGAGAACAGGATCTAGCTTGGCTGTCTTTATAGTCTTATCAGCTGACTAAAGTGTTTGAGGCTGCATTTCTTGTGAGATTGATCAATTTCCAAGGACGCTCAAAATTATTGAATTAAAGTTAAAAAGGAGCAACTCCAGCCTTATGCAAAAAGCGGGAAATTATATATATTCGGAAGTTGCCTAGTAATAGCACAACATGGAGGCAGGTAAAAGTTATGTGTATACCCAAACCGGGTAAGACGTAAGACCGACTATACAAGCCCCAAATCATTTCGATCCATCAGCCTCTCAAGCTTTCTCTAAAAGCAATGGGGCGACTGATTGACAGATGCCTGAAGGACGGGATTTTATCCCAGAATCGTCTACACTCCTTACAATATGCCTATCAGGCAGGCAAGTCTAAAGACATGACACTTCACCACTTAATGACAATGATAGAATGAGCCATCTGAAAAGGTGGATTTGCATTGGGAACTTTTAGACACAGAAAGTGCATTCAATAACGCCTCTTTTGAGTCAGTAAGATCCTTGGTGCAGAGAGGAGCCGACGGCACTATTACAAGGTGGATAGGTGCCATGCAAGGGTGAGCTATTGCAGAATTAAACAATCACAGGGTTTAAGTTTTGGCGATTGGAGCCGTTCCACATGAAGGTGTTCTATTTCCTCTCATATGAAGCTTAGTTGTGAACAACAATTTTAAGCAAACTAAATGGGGCAGGATTGTGTCCACAGGCCTACGGGAACCGGCAGCGCGGTCCCTGAGGATCATTGAAACTGGTATAGAAGAGAAGGATTCAGAGCAAATCCTACTAAAAAGAGAAATCCTACCTTATCAGAAATTGCGATATATCTCAGGATCCTTGAATACAAACACTCAGTCAAGTATCTATGGTATGGTATGGTATGGTAGGTAGAGGGGTCCCTCGGCAAGATTTGCCCTTCAACACATCAACCACAATTGATTTTTTGTGTATACCCTTCTATTTTACATGAAAATTCCTATCTCCTTCGAGAATCTCAGAATATTTCGTGGGTTGAGCTGTTGTAGATCCCTGGTGCCACAAGGGCATTTTCGAGATACCTCAACCTTTGGCGAATCAGTGCCTGACATTCGCAGAGTAAGTGCTCTGACGTTTCAGCCATAGTTTGGCAGAATCTGCATTGTTCCCTATTTTCTTGAGGTGGTACCTCCAGGGGCCATGTCCAGTGAGAAAGTCTACGAGCAGTATAATTTTTTTTTTGCTTGAGAAGCTTTTTTGTATAGTTAGGCGAGTGAGAGATGAGCCTCTTGGCCTGTCTCTGCCCAGGTGCATTGGCCCAATGTGTCTCTTTCCGTCTTTTTTTTCCAATTTCTGAGTTCATTCATTACATGTCCTCTAGTGATGCCACAGAAAGGTTCAGGCCCGCAAAAGGCAGTCTGTGCACCATTCCATGCGAGCTGGTCAGCGGCTTCATTGCCTTCCACACTCTCGTGCCCTGGTATCCACATTAAGGTGTCTGTTTCTGTTTGCCAGTTGATCTGTCTGTAGCAGCCATCCGACAATCCCATACTAGCCGGAGATGCTAGCGCTTTTAAGGCTGCTTGACTATCTGATGGATTGCACCTCTTAGGTCTTTTTTGGTATATTCAGAGATAGCTATATTGATAGCATTTACTTCTGTTTGAAAGATTGTGGGAGTGTTTCCTAAAGGTGCAGAGATTCGACACCTAGGTCCGTAAACTCCGGATCCCACTCCTTTCATCTTTGATCCATCTGTGTACCAGACAAGTGATCCCCTCTCTAGTTGTTTTAGTCGTCCCCCTGTAGTATTGCGGTCTTCAATTCCATTACCACTTCAAAAGGAGCAATCAAAATGGAGTTCTGTTTCCATTGTATCGGTTGGTTTGGTCATCGCCTCTATCTGGATGTCCTTCAAAATTTTAAGGTGACCAGTCAGGTTTCCTGACTTCAGTTTTTGTGTCTGAGTGACTCTATACGCACTGGTCCAGGTCTCTTTTTCTATGCATATGTGCAGCGCAGGGGATCAAGTAGGGTTTCCCCAGAGCTGCTGTGGGCACGTTTCTAGGTACTATACTAGATGCAAGACTAGCCTGTGTTTGAGTGACAAGTGCTATGAGAACTGTACCTACCAGAACCCTTGAGGTTCTGGTGTGATTGCCGGCTCTTCATAGAAACGCGGCAATAAAAACTATATGTTCTTAGCCGCCTTGAACAATAGAATGACTTCTCTGAGTAGATGGTATTTAGAAAATGCGGCACTAAACGTAAGTATGGCCTTAACTGCCTTGGACAACTGAGCACTTCCTCTAGTAGGCATTAGCTGTGGGGTTCAAATCACGAGGGACTGTCCAGCTCTGCTTATGGAATCCGGACACGATTGTGGAAACTTCAAGTAAACTACCATCACGTGAGCTTGTCCTGCCAAGCCCTGAGGATTGGGGGCATATACGAAATTCAAAAATGGATCTGGTGGTTCACAAATGGATCGAGATAAAACGACAGAACTAGAAGAGGGAAAAACTTTGAAACCTGCTAGTCCCTAGGACAATATGCTACAGTCTTTCAACCGGAATTATATGTCATACTTCAATGCAGATATCTCTTCTTCTGAATAAATACAGAGGAACCATAAACATGGTCCGACAGTAAACCAACATTATTGGCACTCATGCATGACCTAACCAACTCAGGCCTAGTCCTGGAATGTTAAGAAGTACTTCAAGAACTCAAAATAGAGACAACAGAGTAAGGCTTGTTTGAGGCCCTAGACATTATGGGGTAATGGGAAATGAACAGACCATTTGGCTAAGAAGGGAGCAGCAATGCGCCTCAACCCATAAGAAGTATCCCAAAATGTGTGGGAAGCTATAAGATCAAGAATTATCTAAAAAGACAATTCAAAAAAAGCATGGACAGATGCGCCCAAATGCGTCATTTTAAGGGCTATATTGAAGGTCTCAATGAGAGCCTCATAAGGCAGAGTATCTCTTTTGAAACTGTAATGGGGTACAGGACAGCTCAAAAAAAACTTGTATCACTTGGGCATTGTAGAGATCCCCAAATGCAGATGTTGCTTTGAGGAGGAAGAAGCGCCTAGTACTTTACAGACCAAGAATGACCTACCTGGGAGTTTTTAACATGGTCCTTGAGAGAAAGGCTACTGAGTTTACAAGGACAATCCGTCTTGCAAAGAGTGCAGTGCAAAGAACTCACAGAAGGTCTAAGTAGTGTACATCATAGCCCCCCATTCATTCATTCAAGAAAATACTTCCACAGCGAGCCTTCAGAGTGGGCTAGAGAAGATGATTTTTCCCAAACTATGTAAAATTAAATTAGGAAATTTGATGACTTTTATAAACTGTAGGTGCCGAAGTAAGTTTCGAATTTAAAATTTAAAAATCTCAAACACGAGCCTCCCCTACATGGCTGGCCTAGTGATAAAGCGCCTAAATGCGTCATTTTAAGGCCTATATGGACGGGCTCAATGAGCGTCTCATAAGGCAGCTTATGTCTTTTGACAGAAAAGATCTACAAACCGTAGTTGGTGTACTGACCAGACATCTCAGAAAAAACTGTATCACTTGGGAATTGTAGACATCCCCAAGTGTAGGTGGTGTTTGGAGGAGGAAGAAGCACCTAGCACTTTGGAGACCAAGAATGTCCTCGTTGGGACTTTTTAACATGGTCCCAGAGGTCAAAAAGGCTCACCCATCAATATAATCTCAACCATGAGCCTCTTAAACAGGGCTGGCCTAGTGTAAAAATTTGACTCTTTTTTGCGCATTTATTTATTTTTGTTAATGTTTATTCAAAACTATGAAATTTCATAATTTTCATGAAAAAGGTATTGCTTATACAAAAAGCATTTATAAAAATAATTAGGGTGAAGGCTGCTATTTTGGCCACCCCCTCGGTTTTGGCCATTTCAATTTATTTTGTTAAAAATTAAGCACTTATTTTACTACAACGTGGCAACAATGATTGTAACAAAACGCCCCTAAACCAGAGCTCCCCTAAACTGCAACCATGTTAACACTCGAAGGTTGCTCCAGAAGCCTATCCTACTGCAAAGTGGCGTGTCTTGTGTTTCTATAGAAATTATCGATATTCTTAGTAGAAATGTGCTAATGAGACCTGGTAAGTAATAAGATCTATAGTACTGATTTTACGCATTATATTCGGCATGCTACTCTGATTTGCTAACAGATGGCCTAGGTTATAGTACAGTTTAATAATTTTTGAATAAAATTTAGGTCAAGTCTCGGCTTTATTGAAATTAAAAAGTGGCCAAATCTAGTTACTTATATAAAGATGAATCTGGTTTTGGCCATGGTCCTGGCCAAAACTAAAGACTGAAAAACACTATTGGCCATATTGTAACATAATTTAGGTAGGTTTTTTTACACCTTTCACTACCAAAGGTAGGTATACCTACATGACGGTACCAGCACA
>JAEQML010076527.1:0-13318 GCA_016904865.1 Pissodes strobi
AGAGAGGCGGGCAGTCCCAAGGACGGCAGTTTGTTGAGCAGTCCGTCGTGCCAAACTCTGTCGAATGCCTTTGAAATATCCAATGCAATCGCTCGAGACTCTCCGTAGTTTTCAATTGCCCTACTCCATATATGAGTGACATAGGCCAATATATCTCCTGGATACCAACATTTGAGTAATCGTTTTCCCTCTACTTATCTGAAGTGTCCCACTTTTATGAAAAAATCCTCCCTCAATTCAACTAGCTCACCCTATATAAAGGCATCATTTCCAAATCTTCTAATACGTTTTTTTCCGTGGATTCTCGAGAATTTTCTAAAAGAGAATCAGAATAAAAAAAACCTTAATTACTTTTTGGGCGCTAGAACGATCCGAAGTGACCGCCCGTCGCGTCGGTGGCCTCGCACGAGACTGCTCAATCCCGTTCATTAACTCAAGGCAATTCTAAAGTTTTTTTTAGAGTATTCCACCTTAGTTTTCCCAGGATTTTCATTTTTAAAGTATTGTAATAAATATTACTACGTTCTAGTCGACTCAGGAAGTGTAAGCGGAACATGAGCTAGTTTTGGGTAGTTAGCGACTAATTATTTAATGGCGATACAGTGTTGCCAACCTTTAAGTAATCGTTTTGCCTCTACTTATCTGAAATTTCACACTTTTATGAAAAAATCTTCCCTTAATTCCCCCTATAAAAAGGCATAAACAGTTTTTGCGTATATTCTCCAGAATTTTCTAAATTTTCCAAAAAAATGCGCGAAAAACCTCCATTTCTTACAGAGAATTGAATGTTTTCACATTTTCCCAGAAAAATCTATATTCCCCGCAACAGAGAAGCATTTAGGGAGTTTTACTCCTGAAAATGTCCTATAGACCTGTCTGTCAGTTTTTGCGATGCTAGCGACTTTTTCGACGCTAGAACGACGCAAATTGATCCAATTTCAGTAATGTTGGGAAGACAGTTTTTAATTTTTCGACGCCGAATACTCGAGTGCGTAATAGCATAGATGAATATAGCTAACGCAATATATTCATCTATGGTAATAGCTAAGCGTCACACGTCGCGCGTGACGGCTTAGTTTCATTATCTATCCAGAAAAACTGCGCTGAACGCCCCTAAAACAGTTTTCACATCCAATAATCGACGCCGACTTCCATAAATGAGCGTCACATAATTGCGCGTGAGGCTCAGTTTTGTTCGCTACCCAGGAAAAACAAAAGAAATTTACGCTTCAGAAATGGACGATTTTTGGAATTCTAATAATTCCGATTCATTAAGTGTAGGCAAAATATCGAAAAATTATAAATAAGAGCAGTTGTGTATATAAAGTCCCTTCACATAATGAATGCTCTTATCGCGCAGCCAGAATCTTGTATTAAGGGGGAAGGGGTTCGAAATAATTTAGGAAGAGTATTAAAAATTATAATAATATATTATAGAACACAAAACGAAACGTATATGTAGAATACATTTAGAAATATTAACAAAAAAAAAACAGTCAAGGAGTAGCTGTATTTAAGACAGCGTCCACATAAATTACATTTAAAAAGTAAAAAAAGCCTACAAAAACTTAATATATAGACTATAATAAAGAAATAAAGCGACATTATAAATGCAGTTAAAATTAAGTTTATTATTAGTATATAAATTTATATAAATTATAGTAACATAGTAATACGTCGAGATTGGAGAGATAAGACATCAAGAACTCCGTCTTCCAAAATCGGAATATCTGGATGTATGTAAATCAAAGCTAGGCCGTTTGATCTATTGTCCCCCTTAGAGTTCTGCAAATAATTTTTAAGAAATTTTACAGAAGCATACGATCTTTCACAAGAACATATGGTCCTTGGTAAAGTTGCCATTATAATTAAAAGTTCATAAATTGTCGGAAACAAATAATGTTTATTGCATCTTTCCAAAGCTTCAGTCGCATTTTGTGGCTTTTCTGTCCATCTTTTATAATCTGGACCCAAATTGTAACTTCTCCTCCTCCCATATCACCCGACTCTGCCGACTAATCCAGTTCTTAAAATTCCAAAAGCTGTTGCGTAGTTTCACCTTTAGCCCAACCTGTGCCTTATTCTATATTAGATGTATGTCGTCATATTCCAGATGAAATATTATACAAATCAATAAGTATTATATCATTACACTTTCACCCACTACTAATTACATCTTTTATGACATCCCTAGAAACCAAGCAGTTAAAAACCAGCAACTACGTGCCTAATTCAAGGATTGTAAATTTTGTTATTATTTTCATTAATACGTGAATGAGCGAAAGAGCGCGCCATGAATAACTAAATACTATAGGTGGACTGCAAAATATCGTAAAAACAATAATAAACAAGCAACGTTGAAAATATTGCAAATTAATGGATTTCTCAATAGAACCACCGTGTTTTGACATAGAAATTTGTTTTGGCAAATGCGCGTGCTGTCGTGAACTTTAAAACTGATTTTAAAAATGTGTAAATGCGCATAGTTAATATTGAAACCAATGAAAATTTGCAATTGTTTGCCTAACGTGTCGGGAATTTAAATCATGCACGATGAAAACGTGAAAGAACTCTCAATAATTGTAATTATAGTGTTCTGAAATGTTACCAAGTATTAGAGCCATTTAGCTGCCAAATAGTAATGCAGTAATAGGGTTTTTCTTCTCAGCCCATTTCAACAGGTTTTATAAAACCCGAAACTCCTATCTTTCAGTATATTCTTTTTTGTCCACAAGCCAATACCAATAACTCTAAATACATCCACTCGTACCCCACCTCAGAAACGCCTACTGGCACTGACTAATATTAAAATTGCAGTGACGTCATTACATCTAGTCGAATGCTTCTGCCATAAGGCTAGCATTGAATGGGAACCCAGTAGAAGTACTGGTATTGATTATTTTATCGCGCGTACCAGCAACCAAAACTTGGTATATTAAAGAGGGGGAACATGAGCAGGATATACCAAAAAATCGCGTCGATCCGATTGCAAATGCCAAATTAGTGATTTTTTTGATTGTCAGTTGAAAAGTCTACTTTAAGCGTAGCATTTTCAAAAAAATAATCTATAGTTTTTTAATATTTCGGCAATTTTACGAATTTGAGTAGATAGCTTTGCTTTTGAGGCATTATAGAAAATTTGACAAAATACGTATTCCAATATTTTATTTATTTTTATTTTATTTTATTTATTCAACGGGCAAAATGGCCAATATTAAGTGTATAAATTAAATTAAAATAACAATATTGTATGCCTACCCTAAGATACAGTAAATACCAATAACATAACCTATAACATAACTTAGTAGCGAGGTGGTAAGCCTTCGTATTAGAAAAAGAAAACAACAAACTAAAAATTAGATTAGAATATAGTAGAATATCACAGCGATCGTCCCAACAAGACAACATTACATAGACCAAACCGCAACCCCGCCCATCACATAAGGGTCTTCACATCACATGATTTACTATGACTAATACAATGCCCATCAAAAATGCATCACAGGCACAGCCATGACTAGAATAGGTAATCTATTTTCATATCATTTGATAGAGCCCATAAAAAGTTGGAGGTTCCTTAGAACACAGGACAGCGAGAAAAGAAAAGAAAATAATTTAGAATATAAATTCCTTAATACTTTTCCAGAATCCGGCAGGTGTATCAAAGCAGGAGTGATGATTTGCCAGTCTTGCCCTCCTTGCCAGGAACGAGTTATAGCCATAGTTGGTTCTATGTGCAGGGCCATGAAAGGAAATTGCCTGACGAGTGAGTCTTGATGGGATATGAATGGCAATACCAGCCAACAATTGCCGACATGAGTTTCGGAAAGGAAAAATCTTATAGAGGACTGACATGTCTTTCAGATTTCTTCTGGTCTCAAGAGTTGCTTCTCTATTTGGTTGTAGTTGGGTTGATAGAAATTAGTCCCAGGAAGATTTAGCCTGTATGCCATATGTCTGAGGAACCTATGCTGAACTCGCTCAATGTTCTGGATATGGATATTGTAAAAAGGAGATCACACGCATGAACCATATTCCAAGTGAGGACGCACAAGGGAACAGTAAAGTAACCGAATGGAGTCGGTACTTTGAAGATTTCTACAACATCTCTTGATAAAACTCAACATTTGAAGTGCCTTTGAAGTGATCTCAAACATATGGGGCACAAAACTCAAACGACTATCAAGAGTGACACCCAGGTCTCTTATGTGCGAAACAGATTCCAGGAGACTGTTATTGACATAATAAGAATGGTCAATAAATAATATACCGACTCTTACTGAAGCACATCGAGTGACATTTTTGACATGGAGTTATTATGGCACCAAGCAACCAGCCTGTCTAAGTCACTCTGCATCCGAGCACAATCACCAGAGGATTTTACTTTCAGGTACATCTTCAAGTCGTCAGCAAAAAGAAGCGAAGAACAGTGGTGAAAACATTCAGAGATGTAAACATTGAATAACAAGGGCCCCAAGTGCGACCCCTGTGGCACACCAGACAGCACAGGTATCTCTCTAGAATGATAACCCTGAACACGAACAACCTGAATTCTACCAGTCAAATACGATGCAATCCACTGCAACAAGAATCCATCAATACCCATTCTCTTTATTTTATATAGTAACATTTGGTGATTGACCCTATCGAAGGCTTTAGAGAAGTCCGTGTACAAGGCATGGAGCTGAAAGCCATCCTCCAAAGAACCGACCAGAAAGTCGACGAATGTCAGAAGATTTAATTCGGTAGAACGGCCACCAACAAAGCCAAACTGTTCATCAATGAGCTGGGGTTGGAGAAAGCGAGTCATTACATCGCAGATAAAGCTTCAAACAATTTAGGAATTGCACTCAGTATGCTAATAGGTCTATAGTTAGTCACCTGGGAAATATCACCACTTTTATGAATTGGTGTTATGTAACTGGTCTTCCACTTGGAGATAAGTTAAATTGAAGAACAGGGGACGTGCCAAAATAAAGCTGAAAAGAAGCCGGGGGGGGGGGGGGGGGGGGGGGGGGAGAGACCATCTGGCCCCGGCCCCTTGCTTACATCCAGCAGAGACAACTTAGTATAGATATCAGAAATTGAAATGGACAACTCCGTTACATGTAAATTAGTGAAGACTGGTTCATTGGGAACTGGACAAGCTCTCTGGCTGTACATTTCAAAAAAGTAGTCGGTGAACAAATTAGCCATCTCAGGGCCAGAGCAGGTGGTTCATTTGGAATCTGAACCTCACTTCTATTAGATCTCACAAACCTCCAAAAATTCTTTAAATTGGAATTGAGAGAATTCTCTGTAAGCTCAACATACTTCCGATAACACTGCCTCTTCAGGGACTTGCACCTAGTTCTTAAGCTGCAAAAAGAGATGTAATCTGTGTATAAGTTAGAGTTAACATATTTCTTGTGTATCATTTTCTTTTCTATTATTAAAGATTTCAGTTCGTTAGAAAATCAAATAGGAAATTTCTTTGATGAATATATGTTTAGGGGCACAAAGCTATCTACAAACAAGTACGTTACCTCATAAAATATATTTAACATATCGTCAAGGGTTTTGTTAAGAAATAATGCATCCCAGTTAAAACCTGATATAAACATTGAAACGGCATTATAGTCAGTTGATTTAAAGTCTCTATAGTAACCATTACCCACAAGTACGGTGTTCTTTGTACGACCAGATGAGCTAAGGTTGAAGGCTAGTGGTGGATGGTACTTATCCACCGGCAATACAATCTCCTCCTCCGCCAAGTATACCTCAATGTCTCGATTCGCACTGAACACAAGATCCAGCTGAGAGTCAGCATCATTTACAATGTCGCTGACTTGATACAGGTTATGAAAGGAACACATACCTGTTAACACCGCCAAGGTTTCAACTTCGTTTGGGGGAGCTGTCGGCAGTGGTGAAGCCATTGAACCAAATTCATCCCTCGTCCAAATGCAGTAAGGCAGGTTGAAATCTCCCAAACAAGCAAACTTCGCAATTAGGCAGTTCTTCGCAGAGTTTGTCCAGAGTGTCGTTAAACGTTGCGTAGCACTCAAATGAGGAACGGGGAGGAAAATAAGCTGTTCCTAAAGCCAACCGAGACGAACAGTTGTTCAACGTGGGGGTCCGAGGTAAGTTGCCTGCTTTTGAGGCTCATATGTACTGCCACGAGTATTCCGCCTCCCCTAGAGAGTAAGCTGGTACTTGGAGACCTATCCTTCCTATAAATTTTGTAGTCATATAGGCGTAGTTCATTATCAGAAAAATTGAATGTAAGCCAGGTCTCATTGAGTACAATTATGCTGTAGTGAGAGTATGAGGCATTCACAGAACGGGTATCCAGCATGGTACGGAGTCCCCTTACATTCTGGAAGTAAACTAACAGGCCGAGTTTTTTGACACAATTCTGGGAGCTCCATTGGAATATTTGATTGTGAGATCCTTCTCGCCACCCCTCTGTCTGTCCTTTATCTCAGTTTTAAGTTGGTTAAGGTTCTGCCGCTGCCGACTGGTAAGATCAGCATCTACAAAAACCTTAAGAGATCTGTCCAGGTTTCTTTTGTTCCGGAGCACCCTGCGTACTTCCTCCGTTGAAACATCTCGCATCTTTAATTTCCACAGGACCCCCGATCAATTGGGACAAGAACAATTGAGTCTCAGCCCTGTCCTCCTGTTCACCTTTCTCCGGATAGTTAAGGACCATCAAGTTACATGACCTCTCCTGTCGCTCAGCGATCTCATTCAATACCATGTCATTATTGTTTACACTTACAGGCTGAGCAGCGATGTGTGTGCTATTGGAACTTGAAGGAATTGTTCTTAGAGAAGATATTTTTGATTTTATATCTGCTAAGGCAGAGTTGAATCCAGTCTTAATCTCCTGGAGGTCAATATTTAATGTTTTAAACTGATTCACCAAGTCAGAATCTGAATGGAGGTTACATTTGACTTCAGCGACCTCAGCCTCAAGCCGGTCAACGCGATCAATCAGATCAAAAACATCCATGATCCTTGGTGAACAGAGCTTGCATATATATGGTATTGTTCTGTTAGAGAGTATGAGAGTACGTATTTCTGCTGAAGACACATTAGAACATTTTCTACACAATACGTGTGTATTTTGACAGGAACTGCCAGAAATCTCATTAAAAACTACCAGAATTGGAAAATGTGGAAATTTTTTGGTGATTAGAGGCAGTTTTTCGTGGATGTTATTACAGATTTCGAGATTAATTTTACTTTTAACATATCGATGCGTATAGACTTCATGGTAAGTAAGCTTGAAATATCATTTAAAACGATATGAAGATGGGAAAATGAGTCAAGATAGAAGAATTTGGACATTTTTCAAGCGATAAGCCGTGATTTGTGCCGAATTTATGAATTATTGAAGTTGTAGCAAGTAATTTCAAAATATGGAACACAACCGAATACTTCATAATGTTAATCTCACATTGTTGAAGGTTTCACTTCTGTCCTTTGGTCTTAAGCACAATACCGTCTTGCAGGAAATCTGTAACGAATATGCTCACAGCTTTTTTTTAAGAAATGATATTTTTTATGAATAATGAATACTGTATTAAAAAGCTATTTTTGAAGTTGGCCAAAGTACGCCACCGATGAGAGTGGGATAAATCTGTTCATGCATGCGAGTAAAAACTTAATGTGACTCTAACTCTTGTGCAAGTTGGAAAATAATATATCAATTATGTTTATGGAATATTTCCTGGTATGTTGTGTGAGTACTTACTTAGGAACCATCCAGTCCAGGTACGCCTTTGTAATTTTCGGCCTGAGGCGCCGACTGGGTTAAGCGCGGCCCTGCAACATCGCGATTGTTAAAATAAATTAATGGCATCTTAAACGGAGAAAGTATATCCTGAGAACAACGTTATAGCCTTTTCCACCATATCAAGGATTTTAGCGTTTAGTTAACCGGTCATAAACCACTTCTTGTAATAACACACCTTGACAGGAAAAAATCACGCAGGTATATTGCAACAACTTTCTTCGAGTGTAATTCGACCGACCTCCACCTTCTTCGATGGTCAATGATCTCCGAGAGCTTTCTATATTTTTTGTTTATCAAAATTGATTAATATCATTATTTTTTTTTATTATATAATCGCTAGAAATAAATTCATAAATCAATTTTTTCATTGCAGGTAGTGAATTTTGAATTGTATACTTACATGTATGTCTATGTTATATGCTTTCTCCAATCGTCTGCATGATATCGGCTTATGTGCTAATATGCTGCCGAATGGTTTTTGTATATTGGGAACCAGAATTGATAAAACCAGTGTGCCACGCTCTTTGTTAGCTTCTGGTTTTATTTACTTATTTTCACCTTAGATTAGAAGAAACTGAAAGTAAATAAAGTTATGGTAATAAAATTTACAATTAAAGATGCGTAGGCTAGGATAAGCTGTCTTCTAAGCTCAAATGCCAGAGAGTGTGGGGGTGGGGGGTTGCACCAACTTGTAAGGCGGCACAAGTCAGAAAATCCCCAAGTTGTAATCTATAACTCGTTTCTACTTAGGCTTCGGAACAAAAAAAATATGAATAATAAAATCATAAATTAAATCAATTCAAACTAAAAAAAATCAAATCGGTATAGTTATTGACTCCAATTAACTCAAATCAACTATACTTACTAATCACTTCCCTTTTGGAATACTAGTACCTATAACATATAGGTACGTGGCAGAAATATCGATTTATTACTATAAGCTGTTTGGTTTGCTTTATTACAGAATTTGACTTCAATATATCCTATGGTCCTCACGGTACTCTAGTACCTACCAATTTGCTTCACTTAAACTAATGGCTGAAAGACAATAAATATAGAAAAGGAGTAAATTTAAATGAATAAGTCAATCTACCACTGGCATGACGTACACGAAAAACACTTATTAAGAGTAATCTACTCATTTAAAGTGAGAAGAAATCTTCAGCTAATTGCTATGCAAAACAAAGTACCTATATGTTGTGGCAATTAACAGAGACAAACTAATGATAAAACAATGTTAACCAATTGCGGTACGATAGACAACACGTAAGTACCAATAATAACCCGTAATAAAACAAGTGAAGTAGGCGCTATCCAATTACTGTTAATCACCTGTTATAAAACAAGTAGAACGACTGAAAATAAACGTTAAATATTCAGTTGCTAAACTACCAAAGCATGGTTATCTTCCGTTTACACTTCTCGAGTCCACTAGGACGTAATCAACTAGTATTAATGTGATTAAAACACAAAACACCAGTGAAATCGAAAATAGTATGGTCCAACACGCTACTCGAATAGTCAATTTTGATTATTCAATTAAACTTTAGAATTACCTTAAGTTAAACAGATACTAAATTACCGTTAAAATATTAAATAAAGAACGGCAAAAAATCAAGCTTGAAACTCTTATTGGAAACTTCTATAAGCAAAATGGCTTAGATGTTGATTATACGGTGGTATAAATTAACTAGCAATTAAAACATATGCAAATAATAACTTTGCTTATCTGACTTCAAGGTTCTAGGTGCTCAGCTGATCAACTGCGACTTATGGGCAGCTCTTTAGGTAACTCCTAGAAGGCAACGTATGCGGTACAATGGACACTGCCTAGAAGAAGAGCTCTTATACGCTTAACCGATGGACTAACATGAGGGCCTTCCTAGGTCCCAAGAAAGACACTTCGCCTACAAACAAAAAAATTAAAACATCAACATATCCAAGGCTTTTGCTTAACACCCAAAGCGGGAACATCTACAAGAAAAAATAAAATATTTAAAGAAAATCAATGTTTTTAAGCTGCTAACGCTGAAATCAGCTAGGCTGCTTCAAAAGGGGGGCGAGATAGAACCCCTACACAAGGAAAATTAAAGAAAAATTAGCAGCCATCCACGTGGAATCACGATATGGCGACGCATAAAAAGGCGACTCATCTGCGACGATGACAGGGAAGAATTTCAGTTACGGAGTGCGTCCACCCTCAGGCTATTCCATTTCAAAGTTTAAACTAGCCAAGTCCGTACGAGCTACCTGCTGCATGTCGCATAAACAAGGTTTTCTTATCAATATTTGAAACATTCACCCAGGTTTTGTTCTGATTAGTCTATCCTAATTTAAATAAATGCCGTGGGTCACAAATACAACATGTACTTAATTAGTTCTCATATTATTTCATTAAAAAATGTTTGCTAATTAATGCCACTCACTGCCTAATGCGGCAGGCACACTCAACAGGGCTATCAAAAAATTCTGTAACGTTCTCTGGACAACGTGTTCCCACAAGCATTCGAGACTTCAAGCCACTCTCGTTTTATGATTTCTCGTATTTTGCCACGTTGCACTACGATATATTTATTAAACTCGATTTGATAACAGCGCAGTTTGGAATGTTACTCAAGTTGATAGGCGAATAGTACTAAGACAGGTGCAAGGCAAAATTTCAAATGAAGACGTTGATTGACACGATTCCCGAAATGTCAATCACAAAATGAATGCTACGTTGAAGAAATTCAACTGACACCGAAACAATACGGCATTTTATGAGGGTCGAAGTCCGCAATTATCTTTCACCATGAAGTAGCAATTACAAAATAAGGTAGGCTTGACTTATGCCAAAATAACATACATTGTTTTCATCTCCCTTTAAACTTTGAAAGGTTGAGGTAATCCAGGTTCTTCTGGAAAGTTAAAAAACAAAAAACTAAATGGAGAAAATTTTGAAGTTACAATGATAGATCGAACAGAATTCCAAAAGCTCAGATTGTCTAGCAATATGATCAATAAAGTCCACTTGGTTCAAAAAATAAATATATAACGAATTAAAATTAGTTGAACCCGCCCAAAGCCTGTCCTAAGCCAAGTTGGAAAAGGGTGAAGGGGAGGAGTAACAACCTCGTTTAAAAAAACAGGGTTAATCTGACCCGGATGATAGCACCCTATAAGGGTCCCTAGCCAGGGTACGGCGAAGCTGCTGCCTGGTTGGATGGATCATCAAAGGCTAAAGGAAGAAAACCTTGAATAAAAATTCCCGGCCCTCCAGGTAGGGGGTTTGGGCAATGGGCTAGCTTCCCATTACAAGTGAAAAATGTAGCAGTGCTAAAAACCCAGCGTACAGCCTCGGAAGTCGAATGAACCACAACGAACACGACCACTGCATCGAAACAAGGACACGATTATAGGAACTTGGAATGTACAAGGAATAAATAAAAAGCTGGACGACGTTGTTAAAGGATTGGAAGATATGAAGATCGACATAGCAGTATTCACCGAAACTAAGAAGAAAGGAAATGGAATTGAACACCTCGCAAACTACATTCACATCTACAGAATGAAAGAGCTAGCCAAGGAATCTCAATATTAAAAATTAAAAATACACAAAAAAAATCCATAACTGGAACACAATAAGTGAACGGATACTGTCAGGTAACTTACCAATCAAAGGACATAGAACAACTATTGTTGGAGTGTACGGTCCAAATGATGACTCGGGACAAACAATAAAATATGAGTTTTATAATGCACTAATCGACACCCTTACAACCCTTGGCAACCAAAGACAGCTGATTTTGCTAGGGGATCTAAATGCTAGAGTAGGAAAAAAGAACGATAGTAAAATGGTTGGAGCATACGGAGAAGACACGTTAAACGACAAGACATGCGACCAACATAGAATGAAAATATTGAACGGATTCTTCAACCGCAAGAATATTCATAAATACACATGGCACCAGGACACCAGAGGTCTCAAATCCATAATAGACTACATAATCCTAAAACAAGACACCAATTGGCATACAAAGGATACAAGAGTATATAGAGGAGTGGAATGCGGCTCCGACCATTTCCTACTAATCTCTAAAATATGGATAAAATTCAACAAAGATACAGATAAAATAAAGGACACCCTACAGGATACCAAACTGGAACAAGTCAAATATAACCTTGACAGTCTATACGAATCGAGCACTAGAACCATCTATCAGAATCGGCTGGACCAGAAACTAAATGAACAATATCTAGCAATGGAGACCACAGATCTCTACAAACACGTAATGGAGTCTATACACTCGGCCGCATATGAGTATCTCGGAATAGAAAATCACAATCACGCCAAAAACTAAGTGTGGAATACAGAGCTAGAAGAACAGAAGCAAAATAAACAGCAAGCCTACAATAAATGGCTAAGTACAAAGGCTAACAACGACTATGAAACATATAAACAAGAACAACGTAAATACAAAAGCATGATTAACAATAACAAAAGCGAAACATGGGAAAGGAAGTGTAAAGAGGTGGACTGTCACATCGGCGGCACAAGATCGTCAGAGGCCTGGAAATTGATTAGGTCACTAAGAGAAGAAACGTCAAATAAAATAAATATACAGCCGATACCAATAGATAAATGGCAAAAACACTATGCCAAAGAACTGAAAGAAGACAGAGAACGGTATTTTACAAGATCACCTGCATTATGTACTGTACAGGGAGAATATATTGATATCGGCGATGAAGTGATAGAGAAAGCGATAAAAGCCATGAAAACCAAAAAAGCACCGGGGCCAGAAGGATTACCAGCAGAACTACTTAGAAATGGCTCACGGAAACTAACCACATACTTAAAGGAGCTGATTACAAGATACATAAACGGAGAACCAATCCCAATAACTTGGAAAGAAGCCTGGCTAACACCGATCCATGAAAAGGGGGTAAAAGATGACTGCTCTAACTACAGATGCATTTCGGTCACCAGCACAATGAGTAGATTGTATGGACAAATCCTCCGAAATATAATTGAGAAAGAATACTCACTACTTGAAATAGCGGAGCAGGCAGGCTTTCGTACAGGATGATCATGTATGGACCACATCTTTACTTTGGTTCATTTAAATGAGAAAAAAGCTGCAATAAACAGAGATGTCCTGGTCCATCTACTTTTTGTAGACCTTACAAAGGCCTATGACACAGTTCCGGTCCAGAGACTCTGGCAGGTCCTAGAAAAATCTTCGATAAACAATACAGCCGTACTAGCAATTAAACAACATTATGATCAAGCGAGAATTAAAATAAGTACAGGGTTATCCAACGAGGACTAGACAAGGCGATTTTTTGACTTTCCCTGTACTTTTATAAAAAAAAAATGAAAAGGCCATCTTATGTAGTTTTCTCCCGCGAATTCGGATATGTTCAGAAAAAAACAGTTGAACATCAAATAAAAGTGCTAGGAGGGGTCACTTTGATATTTTTTTAAATGGAACACCCTGTATATTACTATATTTGGACTCTCTAGAAAAATCTAAACACATTTTGTGTATAATA
>JAEQML010076528.1:0-13318 GCA_016904865.1 Pissodes strobi
CTTCGGCATCCCCGATTTAATTCCAGGTACTCCCCCGTGGTACATCTACCATGAAAATATAGACCCTGCAGGTCATCTCCTTATATCGGTTAAAAAACCGCGCGGGCGCCTATTTGCCGGATAGGTCATTATTGACTCCTTAATTGGTCTGTTGTAAGGGGCGGCCAAATCCTGCTCGCCTCGGGCGGTCTAAAGCCTGGAGACGGGGCTGGGTATATCTTATCTATAGATATTTGGAAAATTGTTTGAACTCTTTGGCCCGAGGTAAGGACGAGCCATGTAACTAGTTTCTGAGCTAAATCATTAAGAGTTAAAGAATCCAAAGGAAAAAATTCTAATCAAAAAATCTTATACAGGGCCAGGATCCCACGTTATAGAATATCTAGATGTTGCTAGCTTCTTATTGTAAATAAATACCCCTGAAAGTAATCGTTTAAAAATATTTTCATCTTCTTAATTGATCTCAAAAATCAATAATAAGGCTGACCTATAAAAATTAAGACTTAAATACGAAAGCCCTGCATTACATATTTCCAGAATAAATAATAAAACTTAATCGATTTTATAAGTGTGATCGTACTTATTTCTTTAAAAAAAACGAACTGATGGATATGGCTTGGTACAGGGCGGGCTAGGGTGATTGTTTACTTATCACATTCATTAAACTCTGCGCGTTGATAGGACATAAAATAAGATCTACCCTACCAACTATCATAGAAGGACTACGAAGCTCGAATAATTAAGATTGATCTTCCTTACAGGTAAGTCGATTAATCTTATAATTCTCGACGAGAACCTGAAAGCGCCAATAAATATATATTTTATATTTTACATAATAAGGTAAAGTAAATGATGACGGAACTGCTATTAGCTTCAATTTTTTCCCATACTAGTTTTTTTTTTCGAAATGCGTTTGTCTGGGTCTTTGATTCTGCAAGACACGATAAGACAGATATGCAACAATTATTGTCTTCTCTCGCAGTATTTTATTAGTCAAAGAGGTAAAAAGCTTAATATAAACATAAATAAATACCAAATCATGTAAAAAGTGGTTGCTAAGATTTTTGAATAAGTAAAAAGTGTTAAAATAATAATTGTTTTACATTATTTTTTAAAGCTCTGTGTCATAGGCTGCAATTTTGGTATCACACTTGGTAAGGTTTTTACAAATTGTAATAATAGTGTAAGAAAGTAAGTAAGGATTAAAACAAAAGTTAACACAAAAGTTGGTCGAGGTGCTAAGCATCAAATTTTAAAATTATTTTGCAACCATACAGAAGATACAAAGAGTCTCTTTCAATTATAAATTATTGTAATAAATACCGTAATATCTATGGAAGACTCCTTGAGTCTGCTAAAAATGTATATTACAGCTATTACACCAATAGACTCTCAAACTCTCAATGGCGAAAAATAAACAGAGGGAAAGTTGGTCAATTATTAATGACCTTCGCAATCTCTCTACACATTACCGCCCTGAGATTGGTCCGGAGCATCTAAGTGAATTGTATTGCAGCGTAGCAAAAAATCTAACTCAAAATCTCATATCTAGAGTACTGATCCTCTGTATTACCTTAGGGATGTTGCTCACACTGGCTCTTTTGGATTCTTCGAAACGGCCAGACGGGAAGTGTTTGATACCATTTCTGAGTTGAGAAACAGAAGGAGTAGTGGTGAGGATAAAATATTTGCTGAGGTCCTCTTGCGTCTGCCTGATGGTGCTCTGGATGGTCTTTCAGCTTCTATCAATGAGTCTTGGTTGTGTGGTGTGTTACGGTAATTTTAACAATTCAGTAACATCAGGTTTTTCCGAGTTTGCTTGTATTTATTTTTGGTTTGAAATAATAACTTTTCATCTTCAACCTATTTTGAATTACTGTCTGAACCGACCTGGTAGCAACAGTGCGGAAAATTCCGCATTAAATAATACGAAAATATTAATAAATAATGAATTTTTATGTTGCCCATCAAGTTCACTTAAAACTAATTTTTGTCTTTTAAATATACCAGTCGATAATTATCTCGTTAATATAAAATGAAAATTAATATTATGAGTTGAATCTACGTAAATACAGCAGTAGAATATATTATTTAAAATTGATAAATAATTTCAAATATGCAGATCATATTTTATGCTTAAAACCGGTTGCTTCGTACGGTGGAAAAAGGTGAAAGATTTGTGACTGCGCGCGGTGCAATTTTTTTCGAGATGTGATTCTAGTGGAAGGTAGGTCTGGATTTTAAAATCTGTCTTGTACCGACGACCAGCGTGAGAGGTTTGAGAGAAGGTAAGCTTGACTTTTTCTTTATTTTTTTTGCGTTATCTGATCTTATTTCTAGTTTCCTGTATCGTAAAGTCTGTAAGCAGAATAAAGCTGCTAAGCTTGTGAATTTCTGGTATTTGGCTACTATTGTGCCGTGTGTATGTTTGTGCCTGTAGGGCATGTGAGATAGTGTTTTTTTTTGCTTAAGGCTCTTGGATAAGAGAGAGAAAAAAAGGGACTTGATCCTACAAAAGCAGGGGTTATTAAATTTCGGGTTTAGTTCAGCAACCCAACTAAGGAATCGATCAAATTGGCCTATAGGGCTCATATTTAAGTTCTAGTTAGAGGTAGCAATTTTTAGAAATTAGTAACTAAAACTGTCGATAGTGTAGGATACTCAGTCTAATTTTCTCTAGTACCGTTATCGGTTGGATTCAAGCTTAGTTAGTTATTATTCAACCTATGTACATCTCAGGGGTTGAGTGCCTACTGAGCGCGTCTCCAGGCGGCGGATAGGAGGGGGCCAGGAGTGCCATCAGGCGCACCTGGCCTGCCGGGGAATAACGACGGCTGAGAGTTATAAATCACCCAACATGCGGCCCGAACACCTGGCCGCGGACCACCTCACGGCACATACCGTAAACCGCCTGGCTCGCAATGACCCTCGACGAGGTAGCGGGCTAGGGGGCACGGGGGCCTTGGCTTAATCGCCTGGGCCAAGTGGATGGGGACCACCATAAAAACCCCCCCAATCCCAAGGTTTCTGTCGGCGCCGAAGGGATGGATGGCTGAGGGTGTATTCAGCCGATAGCCGACAAAACTCGGGGCACCGGGCACACCCCGTTTTATCTCTGCCTTCTGGCCAAGTGGGGGCTCCTTGGCTGGTGACTTTTTATTTCCCCCATACTCGTGGGATCAAAAATGGATTCAGACAAAAACAAACAAAAAGAAAATGGGGGACCCGAAAAGGGTCCCCTATCTAAAGAAATGCCCCCCTGTAAGGCGGGGGAGCAATCGGGCTCCTCAAGGGGACCGACCGCTACCCCTGCTAGCAGCGAAGGGGGCATGGGCTCGGGCTCGGCCACGGCTGGGCCCCCAGCCAGTGTAATGGGGTCCCGCTCTAAAAACAGAAGCGGGGCTCAGAAAAAGAAGGCGAAGAGGAAGAGGCTCCTGGCGGCTGGACTGACAGCGAGCTCGTCCTCGGCGCAGACTCAACCTGGCACGCCGTCAACGGAAGGCTCCGTAGGGGGCACTCCGGAAACGGCGGGCGGGAAGAGGAAAAGGAAGGCCGGCTCAGGGGCCAATCCGAAGGCACCCGGGCAAGACCGGCAGAAGGCGGGTACCAAAAGAGAGGAACCCGCGAAAGAAAGTACGACTGTCAGTGGCTCCACACAAGGGGCCCCGCAGTCATACGCTCAGGCGGCCACAGCGGAGGGACCGAGGATCCTGGTGGGTCTTCGGGGGCAGGAAACAAACCTGTCTCCCGAGGACGTGCTGAGGTTCATCGGGACCCTAAATCGCTGGGTAAGCCTCAGCATTATGAGAGGAGATGTAGCTCCCCCGAGGATCCGCACGATCAGGGTGTGGCGGGGCCATATCCTGATCATTGCGAATGACGAGGAATCCAGGGGGTGGATCCGTAGGGAGCTGGTTAACGTCAGGCCCTGGGGAGTCGCCAACCTGGTTGAGGTGGACCCGCAAGAGTTGAGGCTTAGGAGGGCGGCGGTCTGGATTCCTGGGCTGGGTGCGGACGTCTCTGATGAAGCGATAGTCCGCTGCCTTGAGGCCCAGAATGGTCTGGACTGCCGACTCTGGAGAGTCTGGAAGAGGACGACGGAGGAGAAGGGCTCCAGGATTGTGATGGGGGTGGACGATAGGTCCGCTGACACCATTGCGTCCAGGGGCTCTCTCCTGTTCTGCTTGGCGGTGCAGGTAAAGGTAACTTTGGCTGCACCGGGGTCGAGACTTGAGGAGGGGCCAGCGGCTCCAGACGGGAGCTCTCCGGAGGAGGGCCCCGAGGATGAGCTCGCCATGGACGTGGATGTGGGGGCCTCTGAGGAGGTTGCCGGTCCTTCCATGGTGGGATCACCGCTGGCCGCTCTTCAGTCAGAGGTTAACGTAGAGGTGGGGCCCCCTCCGGGAGGTGCCACAGAGGAGGAGCTCCGTCAGTCTGACTCAGACTGAGGGGCAACCTTCAGTATGAATGAAGGGTGGGCGGGCGTTGACCATGTCCATTTTACAGATAAATCTGCAGCATAGTAGGGCTGCTACGGCCCATCTATGCAGGAAGATAGTAGAGGAGGGTAAAATCCAGGGTAAGGGAGCTGTCCATGGCGGGATCTGTGTTGTATACACCGGATCTGACTATGGGGGACCCCAGAGCAGGTATATTGACAGTTGGACTGGAGGCCTTTTTCCTAAGGGATAAGGCTACTAGGGACCTGGTCCCTATCCTAGTCAAGATTCCTACAAGCGTAGGTGTACAGAGGGTGGTACTAGCGTCAGCGTACTTCCCAGCCGAACAACCCTGCCCGCCGGAGGGAATCAGGAATCTGGTTACCTACTGCGAGGAGGTAAATACTCCACTCCTGATTGGATGTGATAGCAACGCGCATCACATAGTGTGGGGCAGTGCTGGATCCAATCGGAGGGGGGAAGAGTTGTTGGAATTCATTGCATCTGTAGGGCTGCAGGTGGCCAACAGAGGGAGTGAGCCCACTTTCTTCACTACGGGACGAAGCTCGGTCATAGACTTGACTCTGTGCACCAGGGATTTGTTCCCGGATATTACGAAATGGGGTGTGTCTGTGGAAGACTCGATGTCGGACCACAGATACATCAATATAGAACTGGGCCCTTCCTCAGCGATAGCTGAGGAAGTTAGGAACCCCAAAGCAACCAACTGGGACCTCTATAGGGAGGAGCTAAGTTGGCGTCTAAGGGACATGCCGAGGAAGTACCGGGCCTCCGATGAGCTGGATGACGCCGCAAGGTGGATAGGATCATCGATGGCCGGGGCTTTCGCAAGCAGCTGCCCCGTGACTAAGCGGCACAGTAAAGGGAAAACTCCTTGGTGGAATTCCACTGTGGAGAACCTTAGGACACAGCTGAGGAGGCTCTTTAATAGGGCTAGACACAGCGGGGTGGATACTGACTGGGACCTATATAAAGAGGCCCGGGGACAGTACAAAAGAGAGCTGAGAGGATCGCGAAGGAGTGCCTGGAGGGCCTACTGTGGAGGGGTATCCCAAGCCCCGGCCACTGCTAGGCTCTGCAAGGTGCTGTCAAGGGATCCAGTCGTCAAATTGGGCAGTGTGCGTAAGCCAGGTGGAGGCTATACGTCGTCACCGGCGGATACTCTGCACCAGCTACTGACCACACACTTCCCAGGCTCAACAGCCATGGGCCGGGGAGGTGATGGCGGGGCCGGATTCAGCATTAGAGCTGACTATGGCACTGCCAAAAAGATGGTCACCTACAATAGGCTAAGGTGGGCGATCGAGACCTTCGCCCCGTTTAAGGCGGCAGGTGAGGATGGGGTCTTTCCAGCGCTGTTGCAGCGTGACGGAGGACTTCTTAGCACGCCGCTAATGGACCTTTTCAGGGCTTCTATCGCGCACGGGTACGTGCCGGAGCCCTGGAGGCACAGCAGAGTGGTGTTCATTCCCAAAGCGGGAAGGAACGACTATACCGATACGAAATCGTATCGACCTATTTGTCTCACCAGCTTCTTGATGAAGACACTAGAGAGGCTGGTGGACCGATACCTTAGGGAGTGGGTGGCTCTAAGAGCCCCTCTGAGTCCGGAACAGCACGCATATCGAACGGGCAGGTCGGTGGACTCGGCTCTTCACCACCTGGTATCCAGGCTGGAGGAGGGGCTGGGAGGCGGACGGCTATCGGTGTGCGTGTTTGCGGATATTGAAGGAGCCTTCAATAACACAGCCGTGGGCTCGATCTGCCGATCGGTGGAGCGAACGGGAGTGGGTCCGGTCATAACGAGCTGGATCCGCTCCATGCTCACTGGGCGGAGGGTCGAGGCTAGGCTGGAAGATGAGGTGGTTGGGGTCGAGTCATCGCGGGGATGCCCTCAGGGGGGGTTCTGTCCCCCCTCCTGTGGTGCCTAGTGGTGGACGAGATCCTACGTATCCTGAGAGTAGAGCATGGGGTCTATGCACAGGCCTATGCAGACGACGTCGTGATTATGGCACAAGGTACCGAGGTGGGAATATTGCAGAGGCTTCTGGAGGAAGCACTGACAAGGTTCTCACAGTGGTGTAGGGATAACGAACTCAGAGCGAATCCCAGCAAGGTAGAGATGGTCATCTTTACCAGAAAAAGGAAGTTGGAGGTCTCTCCCAATATCGCGTTGGAAGGGACCCCTCTTGTGGCGAAGAAATGCGTCAAGTATCTGGGTGTCTGGTTGGACTCTAAACTGACCTTTCAGGAACACATTCGGCTCAAGACCGCGGCGGCGCTCAGTGCTCTGTGGGCTTGCCGTAGGGCGCTGGGAGGGACCTGGGGACTTGGGCCGAAAACTATGCTATGGATATACAGGACGATGATCGCTCCGATGCTCATGCATGGATCGGTTGTTTGGTGGCCAGGATCCATGAAAATGGCGTCCAGACTAGTGCTGGACAAATTACAGCGACTTGCATGCCTCTGCATCACCGGGGCTATGAGGACGGCACCCACAAGGGCCCTGGAGGTGCTGGTGGGGTTGCCCCCGTTGACGGACCGGGTGAGGCACGAGGCAGCCAGGGCGGCCATGAGATTGGCTGACGTGGGGATGTGGAGGGACAATGGCTCCTGCTGGGGCCATTGTGGTCTATGGCGAGGCCTGTCTGGGGACCTAGCCATCCTGGGTATGCCAGGTGACGCGATGGTTCCTGAGATAGGCTTCCCCGAGGGACTAAACTTCCTCTTCCCTACAAAGGAGGACTGGACGGAGGGAAGGATGGGAACCTGGGATGGGCTAGTCTGGTTCACAGACGGGTCCAGAATGGGAACACTGTCCGGAGCAGGTGCGTACTGTGAGGCTCTGGGGCGGGAATTATACGCCTCACTTGGCGAGCACACTACGGTTTTCCAAGCGGAAATTTTTGCGATCATGATGGGGGTCTGGGAGTCGTTAAGGCTGAATGTCGGTGGCAGGAGGATTTTCTTCTGCTCTGACAGCAAGGCCGCACTCATGGCGCTGAAGTCGGTCCGTACGCGCTCTCTGTTGGTAAGGGAGTGTAGAAGCTGGCTGATTGAACTTGCAAAGCGAAAAAAGGTTACGCTGGTCTGGGTACCGGGACACTCGGGTGTACCGGGAAATGAGACAGCCGACGCCTTAGCAAGAGAAGGCTCCGCACGCGGATACTTGGGGCCTGACCCCTGTGTGGGGATCGCCCAGTGTGTCCGCGAAGGAGCTTTGGAGACCTGGATGGATAGTCGGGCGGAGGAGGTATGGCGGACGGCTCCGGGGATGAGACAGACGAGGCTCATGATACATGGGCCCGCGAAGAGTCTCGCCAAGGGGCTGTTGTGTCTACCTAGGAAGGAGTGCAGGGCCCTGGTAGGATTCTACACCGGGCACTGTAGGCTTAGACGGCACCTGACCCTGCTGAGAATTGCAGAGGAGGCAGAGTGTAGATGGTGCATGGAGGACGACGAGACTCCATACCATCTACTTACGGAATGCCCCGCCTTTGCGTGGGCAAGATTCAGAATCTTTGGCGTGACGTCGATCGAGCCAGATTCAGTGCGTCGTGTTAGTCTGAAGGAGATGCGGGCTTTCTTAAGGAGGACCGGCATCCTGGAGGTTCTCTAATGCGGGCTGGGGGCACAACGGGTCCAATTGGTGGCCTAAGTGCAAGGCCCGCTAGGGGCCACCCCTTCCATACTGATACTGATACTGAACCTATGTACATATTCTTTCGTCAGATACTTAAAGAGCGCCTTTTCAAGCCTTCTCGACCGTGGTGGGTACAAGATCTTAATAACTTTGTTTCTTTATTTCGATTTAAATTTGTCATTACCTCTATCTTTGAATTAAACTGATTTTTGAGTTGATAAGTAGCTTTCAGGCAATACTTAAATTCTGATTACCTGTTTAAATTTATTGATTTCTTTTTTGTTGTTACCTGATTATTGTAATTGTTTTTTTATTGAAATATTGTTCATTACAGTATTTCTTAGCTTAAATAGCTATTCATTTTATTTATTATCTGTAATCCGTTAATTGTTTAATTGAAAACATAATTTATTGTCTACAGTCTAAACAATTCTGTGCAAATTGGCGGAGGCATATTTAATTAAATTAAATAAAATTTCTCCTTCAGCGTGTTTTAGCATTTTCCAGCATTGTTAATTGAGAAGAATTATTTCTAGTTCTCTCCTGTCAATTTCGGTATTAAAAACCTAAGCTAAGACAAGCGACGCTCTCTGCCATATTGAAACAGAGTTGTAACAACATTCTTGGTGAACGCTTTAACTGCCTTGTACTGGTTTTTTTTTTCATGCTACTGAGTCCACACGCACTCGGCCTACCAGGACAGTTTCCAGTGACGTCACAGGACAGGTCCGAGGCACTACAGCAATTTCCAGGAACCCTCTCCAGGAAGCTCGGAGGAAGCATAAGGTGATGAAAGGGCAGATATCACCAGGAAGGTTTAACAGAATTAACACTTATTTTTGTTAGAAGGAAATAGATTAAAAATTGTTTTTTTTTGAAATTTCTAATCCTTTATTTTGCGCTTTAAACGACTATTGCACTCGAAAAAAAAACTTTCATACGCATGCTCCTTACCTATACACCCTGAGATATCTTTCAGTTTAAATTTTTAGTAAATTAAAGTAATAATTTAAAGAAAAGTGCATTTATAGTTTATTGTAACAAATTGGCTTTTTATTTGAATTTTAGTAATTATAATAAGGCAATTGAAATAATTATATCTTAACAAATCAAAGTTTATCTTGATAAATTGGCTTTTCTTGTAACAAATTAAATAATTGCATTTTATTGTAACAAATTGCCTTAGTTTGTAACAGGTGTCTTTCCAGCATGTTTAAAAAGTTCATTGGTGGTCCCTGTATTTAAGGATGGTGACTCTGGGGACCCCTCCAACTACATACCTATCTCCTTACTTCATACTCTGTCTAAGGTCATTGAGAAACTCGTTAAGAGCAGGATGTGGAACTACCTTCAGTCTTTTAATCTGATAACTAAGAGACAATTTGGGTTTCAGACATCTAAAGGTACTCATGATGCCATCTACAGTTTTCTTGAGAGGGTCTATTTCGGGGTGAGTCGGGGTGATATATCGGCAACGGTGTTCTGTGATCGGTCCAAGGCGTATGATTGTATGGATCATGGAATACTTCTGTCAAAGCTCGAGAGGTATGGGTTTCGTGGCGTGGCTCATTCTTGGTTTTCATCCTACCTCGAGGCCCGGTACCAGTCTGTTGTAGTACACTCTGGGATGCGATCTTGTTCTTTTAGGATTGACTGCGGGGTTCCACAGGGTTCTATTTTGAGACCTATATTATTTTTGGTCTACATCAATGATCTTGTTAACTTGAATATCTCTGGTGACTTCACACTTTTTGCCATACTCTGGTAGAATAGGGAGGTTTGGGGGCTAAAGGTCACAATAACAACGGACTTAAAGCTCAACAAAGAATGGGTTAACCGCCTCTGCCTAAACCTAACTAAAACCCACATCGTTGGGTTTAGGTGTGATGTAGCAGGTTTGCTGATGGATGGGCACCTCCTACCCAGCACACTCATCACTTAATTCCTGGGAATACAAATAGATAGCGAGCTACGTTTTGAAGACCACCTAGTGGCTCTCAGTACAAAGCAGTCGTCGGGTTGTTTTGCTGTGAAGGTGGTTAGAGAAAAGCTGGGCCACCAGCTGGCACGGTCTGTCGATTTCCCTCTGTTTGAGTCGCACCTTCGATATGGTATATCAGTCTGGGGTAAGGCTGGCCTGGGTCTTTTGAGCATCATCTTTATCCTCCAAAAAATACAGTACGATCTATAGTGAACATAAATCGAAGAGAAACCTGTGGACCGCACTGCGTGACTCTGAGATCTCTTTTTATATTGAAGACAGGAACACTCATCTTCAAAAATCGTGTTGAACTTCAAGGTCCTTCAATACCCGTCAAACCCTGAGTTTGCCCCTGCCACTTCCAAGAACCACCCTCGTCAAAAAGTCGCTATTTATGAGGGTCGGAAATTATATAATCACTTACCGGCAGATTTAAGAACTGTTAACTCGTTAAAGACTTTTCGGCGCTTGCTTAAAAATCTGCTTTTGAGAAAAGCGTATTACAACATGGAGAAATTCTATTGGGATGCGTTTTGAGATATTTTACTGTGTAATTTTTATTTTGTTTCTTCTTTTATTTATGTATGTTTGTGCAATTTTAACCTAAAAATTTGACTTGAATCTTACTTTTTGGTTACTAGAAACAGTCTGTAATTTATTGTTCCCTGTGGGGTTTTACATAAGATTTTATGATTTTATAACCTAATTTTAAATCAATGTTGTGTGGTACACAATACAACAGTCCAATTTTAATTTGATATGATGAATAGACAGTGGAGGAGTATTTTATTGAAAAATTTTGTTTCTGATCTGATTGTATGTTAAATATATATTTTCTCATACGTAATAAGGTAAAGTAAATGACGGAATTGAAATGAAGGGGAGCCATTAAGATTCAATTAACTTTCTCATAGCCCATTAACATAACGTGTGTAAAACGAATCATGTCGTTGAATGAAAAAAAAAACTACTCGATTAGGTTTGAGAACTACACCCTGATTCCCCAAATGATTATTTACAAAATTTTTGACCCCCTCTGTATCGCATCTTAACGGCGGCGCGGCGCTGTTAATTTTCATGTCCGGATTTAAAGAGCGAATTTCTCATCCCAAGTGGTACCACATTCATACCTTTTCTAATAACGTGTCCATGTCACCTTAAAAATTAGTTCTAGAACATTACGCTCGTTATCTCATTTGCATTGGGGTGGTTTAATTAAATACTGACCTATCAAGCAACAGTTTCATCGATCCAGCGGATATGGAGTATCCTGGACAGAGGTTTTCTGAATTTTTACAACTCCAAGAGGAATCGAAATCCAAGGGATTATCACAAAGTACTAAACCTAAAAATTAGGAAAAATATAATGGCTTGTATTGTTGAATAATAAGACTTTTTTAACATTCCAAAGTCCTTCAAATATAAAGAGCGTCAACTGACAAGTTAAGTCATATTACTAACCCGAACAAACCAAAACAATTCTTACCATTAACACATTTTGGGCAAACCAAAGCGCCGCTATACGTTGCTAGTTCTGTTGGATCGCAGCACCTCTTACAACCACATTGGAAAAATTTGTTCTCTAAGAGATGTTCTCTTCTTTTTTGTGTGCACTAAAACAGAAATATCAGAGTGAAACAAGGATATTTTCTTAACACAATGACTATTTTTGTATTACCTGTAGGGTATACGCGTAACTTAAGGTAATAGGGTGTCCTTCTCGGATTCTTGTAGATGCTCTTATAGTCAGCTTGTAAGTACCTTCTTCGTCGGTGTGGTTCGTGTTGGGTACGCAGTCGTGCGACAGCAAAAATGACGTGGGATACAAACCACGGATGTTGACTCCCTGCTGGCCTATTTCGAAGGCGTTCACCTAAAATGGTTGCTTGTACAGGGTGGCTCGAATTGAAGTATATGTATGGTTATCACGAAAACCGTACAGTTTAGGTCAAATTAGGACAAAATTGCGCCTAACAATATGCCGTTTAGAAAGTTTTAAAATTCCGAGTATTTCCGGAGATATCCAGAAAAAACCGAAATTTTGAAAAATCGTTTTATAATTTTCCAGGGCTTATTTAAAAACTAATTTCAATTTGATTTGCACTTTTGCATTGCCACCTTTTCTGCTCTATCCAATGGTGATGGTATCCAGCTTAAAATCCCACTTTTTGTCTTCATCAACTTTTTTTTTAAATACTAACTTTCATTTTTTCCATCGTTTTTCAGATGATGATTTTTTGTGTTATTCGGAAAAGTGGACTCTTTATTTTTAATGAAAACAAAAAGTAGTAAAATAATTGAATAAACGGGTTCGTTTATTTTTTACGATACGCTACAAGTTGCTCAGTGCATAGATAAATATAAAATACTATCAAATTTAAAGCAACAAAAAAAAATTATTTAACATCGAATCAACAATTCATAATAATACTAAGTGATATTCTAGTTAGATGAAAAAACTCCCTTATACCAGTCCCAAGCCTGGGGTCCCATCATGAGATGGGAAAGTAGGAGGGTTCGAGGAGTAACACCTCGCAAAAAAAAAACAGGGTTCATCTGGCCCGGATGATAACACCCTGTAAGGCCCCTACCTAGGGAGTCAACGGTGGACAGAAAATATCTGGAAAGCGGAGGAACGAAAAGGGGAAGATTGGTCTCCAAAGTCCCGAAAGACAACCGATCTAGAGGAAGAAACCCGTGAACAAAAATTACCCAGTCCTCCGAGTTGGGGGTTCAGGCATCAGGCTAGTTCCCTGTCACTGGTCAAAATCTCAAATTTACTAAAAAGTCTAACACATGCCTCGGGAGCTACGAAAAAGGAATTTGAATATTGGAACTTGGAATTTACAAGGAATAAAAGGAAAAACAGAAGAAATAACCCAGGAACTACTTAGCTTGAATATGGATGTGGTGGTTTTAACTGAGACAAAGGAAAAGGCACTGGCACAGAAGTCATGAATATTTATGTACAGAAACATCAGCGTAAAATAACCGACTTCGAAGCGATAAATGAAAACATAATTAGGGTCAACCTCAACATAAACCAGAAACCAGTGACCATCCTTGGAATATATGCAATATCTGATGACGAAACAATAACAACGAAAGACGAATTTTTTGAATAGGTAAATGATGAAATTATAAAAATAGGAATGAATATCATGAGAACTGATAATACTTGGATACTTGAACAGTAGAGTCGGACGTAGAATTGGTGATAACATAGTGGGC
>JAEQML010076531.1:0-13316 GCA_016904865.1 Pissodes strobi
TGTATAGTATACAGGGTAGATCAAAAAGAAACATTTTTTTAAATCTAGCCCCCATTTTTTATTCGATTTTTCGATTCTATGTAAAATTCTAAGGATTTTTAGTAGAACACACTATCTGCCTATTCCTAATACTTTAGAAGTTATTGACAGTTGAAGTCGCTATTTTTTAATTATAATAATAATTATTTCGAATCGAATACAAATTTCATAAGGGTCACTAAACTTGCACTTGTGCAGTTTACATCCTTGAGCCGGGCCAGAAGTGGCTCTATAACAATCCAAACAAAATTTCAATCATTTGTGGAGCAAAAGGCAATCAATTCCAGGGTAATAATTATTTAATCATTTTTAAAACAGAAGATACAAAAGCACTAGGTCGAATTGAGGAAACTCAATATTTATACCTCAGTGACTTCAAAAGCTAAACAAAAAGTTATATTCTTAGGTGGCTGTTGCCATAAAAAAATAAAAGAAAAAACAAAATAGCGACTTCAACTGTCAATAACTCCTAAAGTATTAGGAATTGGCATGTAGTGTGTTATATTAAAAATCCTTAGAATTTTACGTAGAATCGAAAAATCGAATAAGAAATGGGGGCTAGATTTAAAAAAATGCTTCTTTTTGATATGCCCTATATACTATAAATTTTTTTGTTGTTTCCTTTACGTGTGCAAAAACTACATTGGAAACCCTACAATTTTGTTTTTAATTTTTTTTTGTAGCTTAAAAATTAACAAAGTGAAAGGGGGGGGGGGGGCATTATAGGTGAACACCCTGTACTATACTGCTAACGTGCGAACACTCCGTTGATGTTATGTGTTGTGTTATACCTAATTGTGCAACAACTGAAGCCAGATTATCAGAAAATGGCGCGTCAAAATGATCCATTATTGGCTAAGCTTGTAACGTGAGCAGTTTTCCCTGCTGCTGTCTTGTTTGAGCATTTACGTTTCTCTGTTTTTTTTTTGCTTCATATGTTGTACTGAAAGTATTTTCAAATGTCATTTAAATTACCCTTAACGCAACGCATTATTAAATTGGAATTTTAAAAGCTATATCTGTTGTAAATTTATCGATACGGGTGGGCAAGAAATTGGATAATCGATTAAACGCTTAATATTTTAGCAAATAACTGAATAATCGATTAATCGAAATAATCGATTATCGATATTTTCTGAAATATTAATCGATAAGTCGATTAATCGGTAATATCTTAAAAGTGAATCGAATAATCGATTATTGTCGCCCACCCCTAATCCCATAATATTGTAGTAAGTGAAACTGAAGCTGAAATTTAGGTAGAATCATTATTGCTGATGCAAGACTGATGTTATTATAAAAAGAGGTAATAAATAATTTGGCTAAATCAGCAGAAAAAAAATTATAATTTAGTTTTAATTTGTAAATATGACTTTGATATTACCTTGGGATAGTATATAATCAAGTGTTTTTGAACAACAGCTGCACTGATGCTTCTATATTTTTTACTAGTTTCGTCCCTATTAGATTAATTTTTAAAAATAGCGATAACTCTGAAATACATGTATGGCAAAATTTCAGGCCCTCATCAACGCGTTTCTGTCGTTCGCTTAATATTCATTTTGCTCGTAAGACTCCTGAATTAACCGTTGCAAAATCAAAATTTGGATCATCGAATTAAAAATTTAAAACCCTTTTTTACCACGAAGGAGCCCTTAATTTTCAAAATCATTTTTTAGAACGATTTAAGAACATACAAATGATCCTTATACATGATTTTTATCGTCAGTGATAATTGATACTCCCTATATATAAATATAGATGATGAGCAAAAAATTCAACAATTATTTGTCTAAAACACGATATATTAAACGTGTAATACTTAATTACTTTTATATCTTATTTCTGGTAAACCTTATTATGGCCAGCTTTCCTAGAAATTCGACCAGTGTGCGCCGGGTCCAAAGGTCACATGCCAGTATCATGCTAGTTTTCGCGCGGGGAAGGAGACATACCGTTGACGTGCCGCCGCGTAGAGTGAATCTTCTTATCGTAGTTGTTATTCGCTGGTATAAGCAATAAGTATATACAAGGCGTATAAAGAATTGTTAAACTTAACTATTTCAGAATAAGTACCAAACAGGGGAAATTCACAAGTCATATAGTTGAAAAGCAAAATATACGAGGAACTAAGAAATGAAAATAGAGTTTCATAGAAGGTATATATAAAGCATAATAGAGATATCGCCAAATAGAAAGAAAGTCATATAAAACTATTATCTAAGATACATACGGTAACAGAAACCAGAAGAAAGGAATTTAAATAAATAGAAGAAACCAGAAACTATAAAGAAACAATACAGTAAGGGAGTACTTCGAACTGGACCAAGGGAAATACCAAAAAAAAAGGAAAAAAAATAACTAAAAAGAAACACGTAACTAAGTAATTAAGAAGTAACCAAATACTAAGCAAATACACACAGAAACGAAGAAACTAAGAAGGTGGCGTAGAGGACGATAGTACAGGAGATCATGAAGAACGCAAATGTTCACGATAAGTACCTAATTGGGAAAATCGTAGAGGGAAAAAGAAATATGGGCGTTAGAATTTTTTT
This sequence comes from Pissodes strobi, assembly GCA_016904865.1. NCBI lineage: Eukaryota > Metazoa > Arthropoda > Insecta > Coleoptera > Curculionidae > Pissodes > Pissodes strobi. The sequence continues at coordinate 2,595 of JAEQML010076531.1, forward strand.
TAATGGAGATCCACGACAAGGATCTTGAATTGAGTAGGGATCTTCTTCCATGGATAACCATTGGCTAGAATCCAGGACCGAACTAAGTTATAAGCCAAAACCAAAAGTGAAAAGTGCTCAAATATAACTTAGATTTAGTTATGTGGGGAACGATATGATTATTCAAATATTGAGGACAACTCGTTAATATTTAAGGGGGTTCCACAAATACTCATCAAAAATGAGTTTTTGATCGATAACAGAGTTTTTTTTTATTATTTCGTTGACAGTCGCTAACAAATCTTTATTTATAAGGGTGATTCTATTCTTTTTGAACTTTTTAACCTTAAAGGATTTAGTAACAACTATTGATTTTTTAAAGCATAAATACCGACTTTTCTGGACACGTCCTGAACTGACGATAGATATGAAAAAAGAAAATAGTAATACTACTAATGTAGAAAAAATATGTTTTGTAGAAAATAAAAACCAGTTAAAGAAAAAAAAATCATAAACTGTTTTTGCATTTGGGACCAATGCAAGACGGAGAGAGGCATGTGTAAACTAGAAATTGTATTCTCTAAAAAAGAACACTCAGTCTAAATTTGAACCTAATGCTTGATCTTCAAATACAAATTATTATGATTCTTGTCTAAACATGTTTTAAAAACAATCAGTAAACTTTCATCAAGTTTTAGTATAAAAGATCGAGCGGACCGAGTAAACGACAACTTGGTTCAGTTCGTGGATCCTTTAGGGAGCGTTCTGGCAACAAGTTCACCCCACTATTCATCTAGAGCTATTTTGTACCTTTACGGGAAAGACTCTTGGGTGTTCAACCTGAGTTATTTTGTACCTTAACGGGAAAGACTCTGGGGGGTTAAACTCTCTTTCCCATTTTGTTCCTTTACGGAGAATGCTCAAAAATACTTCTCTTAGAACGCGTCAGTTAAAAGAATAATAAAAAATAAGTTAATTAAAGTCAGCTCTATAAAGTAACCCAAGCAACTCTCCCAGCCTCAACATAAATTAAAAGTATTTCAAGGAAGCCTCAAATTGTCTCCTGAAACCGAACGGGTCGCGTCTGATAAGTCTTCAACGAATAGTCATGCTTTCCACGCTCCTCTGGTAAAATACCTTTGGAGGCTGCCGTCCTGATCCCTAGTACCAAGTATTGGAAGTGCCGTTAAATCCTCCTTGACAATATTCAAAATATGTGTTCATACTGAAATTAATCGGATTATTTCACCTCTTTTGTATTCTACATAAATTATGTAGATATCACACACCCAATTAAGTATTCTTTATTATTTTCGTTCGCATATAAACTAGGTCTTGATAGGTAAAGTCTATTTCTTATACACTATTTGATGCCTTTTGGAATTTTCACTTATGCCGTGTGATATTAAGCACACAACTTGGTTTTTTTTTCATCAGTTGTGCGGAATTGCTCTCCACTCAACTTAATCCTCCATGTGAGTAATTTAATCTCTTCAGCAAATCCAATATTTTTGCTTGTATACTAACAAAGATATCACAATAAAATCTTATACATAACGGATTTGGTTAAAAAGTTGTTTTTTTAATATACCACTAAATTAACAAAAAGGGAAGGCCTAAATGAAAAAAATATTCTTCATAAAAGTTTCGCTTATGTCTTGACAAAGTAATAGAGCAAATCCCATATTTTTTGCTTGTAAACTGACAAAGATATCACAATAAATCTCTTTAGGTGGTATAAATCTGGTCGTGTCGCGACCTTCAAATCTTACTCCCGGCGCGGCGCGTGAGTTGCAATACCTCCCCTAGGGTGGTTGTATTGTATTCAATGACTGTCTTGATCGAAATCTTGGTCTAATGCAGGTAATTAAAGTAAATATATATTTTAGGTGTGTGAAATCCACTTTAGACCAAATGAGTAAATGTTTTATTAATATTGATGAAGCTCCTCAAGCTCACTTAAACTTTATAGTCTTTGTTTCTGAAAATATGGTTATATCAATAGGACAAATGGGTGCCAACAAAATTGTGTGTCAAGACAAAATCCAACTCAATTCAACTTACCTCTTGAAACACCTACATGATGTTGCTCTGTAGAGAAAGTTCTTATTGAAGCTGCTCATTTGCTAAAACAACATACCGAAAAGCGTACTGCAGAAGGCAATTTACACACTGTAAGTGATATTTTAACATCTTTAGGAACACATTCTATATTTTTGTATTTACAATAAGTACCACAAGTGCCAAAAATTTCATTACTCAATAGTCCAAAGTCAACCAGTTCAAAAAAAATGTTGAAAACGTCCAGTCAAATAAGTGTTTTTATTTTTTTTCTCCCTGTTTGTTATTGGATCCAAAAAAATAATGCTGCAAAATCTAGGCAAAAAGCTAAAGACACTTAGTGATGCAAGTCCTTTTCTATTCCTAAGTCCTATTGGATGTTCTTGGCGGCTATGGGCTTCGTGGCATCGTGTTGGATGTCTTTGCAAGCTATTTACGGGGAAGAAAACAAATTGTTCGAATAAATAATGAGTTTAGCGAACCCTTAACTGTTGAGATTGGGGTGCCACAGGGCACTGTTTTGGGACCGCTTCTGTTTGTTACTTACATAAGTTCTTTGACAGATATTGAGTTAGAGGGGGGCATTGTGGTATCATATGCTGATGACACAGCTATAATATTTAATGGACCGTCGTGGGGAGAGGTCAAGTTGCATGCTGAGGGGGGTATTTCAAGGATCATGGATTGGCTTAAAACTTTTAAATTAACACTGAATGTAGAAAAAACCAAGTTTATTGCCTTTTCCTTGACCTCTGCTAATCGCCCACATTTTGATATGCTTGTTGTTGATGATGATTGCATGGTTGGGGCAGTGGATTCAATTAAATACCTTGGGCTTATAATTGATAGACATCTTAGATGGGATGAACATGTGTTAAGGCTTACCTCGAATATACGCAAATTAATATATAAATTTTATATACTACGGGAAATATTAAACAAAAACTTATTAACAATAGTATATAAGGCTCTTGTGGAATCATTGATCAGATATGGTTTGCTAGTTTGGGGTGGCCTGTACTCAAATGCTTTAAAACAATTAAATACCGTTCAGAATTATATACTGAAAGTGATTAACGGGAAGCCTAAGCTGTACTCAACATCCCTACTGTATGATGAGCAGACACTCAATGTTAGATCGCTATACATACTTGTTGTCTGTGTATATATCCATGATCGTCCTGATTTGCTGAACTTGGTTAATCATTCTTATAGCACCAGAAATAAGGTTAATTTACACTTGGAACTACCTATTGGAACTAAAAATATCAGTCATCGATATATTAATTACTTAGGTCCAAAGTGTTACAACCTTGTACCTGGTGAGGTTAGAGGGATTAAACAGAGACATTTGTTTAAAAAGCAATGTATTTCGTTCATTGTAAAAAATAATGATAAATTTATGCAGCTTTTCTAAAATTTACTCACTTTGTTGGTGGTTGTCGATTGTGTGTGTATTGGTTATTTTAGGTTAAGGAAATTGTTACTACAGTACTTGTTTGACAGGAAAATGGCAACACTGCCTTGAATGTCAGATTATGGCATATTTGCACATACGGGTGTTCAGTCACCTAGGTGCAATATAACTATGATGAGAGTTCTCTAATGATGTTAAAACTAAATTAAGTACTTGATGCTGTTAGTCGTTAAGTGGATTGTTAGAATTGTCAAATTGTTGATGTTTGAATTTAAAATGTTATTAATTACTATGATGTTGGTTACAGCACGTGATAAATGTTTTTTTTTTAAATAAATAAAATAAAATAAATAAATAAAAAAAAAATTGCACAAGCTCAAACTGAAAAGAATAGGTAACATTTTCAAAATTCAGTTTTCTTAAAAATTTTGGGTTTATTTTTTAAACAAAACAGAAACAATTGTGTAAAATCAAAAACTCCTCAAAAGTAAACATTAAAGTCTATATCTAAGTAACTATATATCCCTCTTTTTAGTTTATATACACTTCGAGATATATTTTAAACAAACCACTGTATATTTATAAATGAATAGCCATAGTCAGAGCATATTATAATTGTTAAACTACTTATTATAGTGAGTGTTATGTTCCTTTCTGTGATGGGTATGGCTCCCAAACGGGTTTTTGTTGTTATATTGGTAAATGGCATGTAATTAACTATTAAAAATAATTCATTATAACGTATTTTTTTGAAATCAAAAAGTAACAAAAGTAGTTTGTATAAGTATTAATACGATTTCCATTGTCAGAACCTGCTCCCTACGCGTCGCGCCATCTTAGATTTAGATATCAGACCTTCTTGTTTGTTGAACAGAGGATGATGTTGGCAATAATGAAATTTGACATAATTTCTCATAATCAAAGCTATCTTTTGTAGGAGTATGTATTTAGTTGAATGCCTTTCCCACAGTAGCATGTGACAGGTTCTGCGAGTAAAGTACCTACTTAATATTTCAACAAACTTTTTTTATTTTTTTTTAACTGAACCAGTCGTTCAGGGTTTCTTAACAGTCAACAGATACACCTGTGACTCATATTATGAAGCGGGTTTCGTTCGTTTAGAATTGTTGTCTAGCAAATCGATTAATCAAAATTCTTGAATAGTGTTAACCATTTTTCAAATTTTTCAGCTATCACGCTAAGTATGTAGTTAAACATATGAAACTAAATACACGATGAAATAATTCCTAGTACAAATCAATAAGTCTGTTTTATTCATGTGTATATTCCTTATTAGCAGGTATTTATTATTTAATTATATAATTATGTACTTTTTTTATGAACAAGGACAACATTTTTGCGGATATTTAACTAATGCCTATCCTCGAACCGACATTAAACAAACATTCAAGAAGAGCGGTGCGCTTAGCCAAGAGAGAGTTATAGGACAGGAAATGTGCTGAAAATAAGAGGTGTTCAGGGGCATGGATGTTCATAAAAAACGTAGACTCAGATGGAAAAATAAGATTAGTGTCACGACTAGTATTCCGTGCCGCCAAGCCTTGGATGGCGTGCAGGTTAAGTTAGATTAGGGATCTATGATGATAAAGAAGGCACTTCGGTAAACAATAACAATGTCTATTAGCATTGTATAAAATTTCTTTTTATACAATGCTATTAGTCAAAGACTTAATGGCTCTACACTATACCCGATTCCTAAAACACGCATGTCCTTTCGGTTCTGGTATGGTTTGAATTGTGTATAGGTGTTGGTCCCTGTATTATAATAAAGTTCTTTAAGAGCGGTGTTGTGTTTTAATTTATGGTTAGGTTTGGTTATTGAGATAATTATTTCAGTATTCTTAGTTTATCTTAATTTCACTCAGCACTTCAAGGCACTGTAACTATTTAACTTTAAAGGTCACTTGACCGAATTTTGACAGATCTATCGTAGATTTGACTTTAGTACTTAAGACGGGTATACCCCAAGGAAAACGCTCTTGTGAGCTGCACCTCTTGAATTGGGTTTGAGGATTAAGATATCGGTAGACAATCAGAGCTACGTTCCTGTGAACTGCAGCAATGATTAAAGTGGGTAGGTGACAAAAGCCTGTCGGCCTGATGGTCCGCTTGACTATTTATATAATAAAATCTGTTGACCATTGTAACTTTAAGGTTCATAACTGCCTGCGCTGTTCGCTCGCGTTGTTTATAATTTATCTTGAATGTTTGCATAATATTTTCTAAGTTCAAGCTCAAATTTAGGAGTGGGTGAGAATTAATTAGTAGTTAAATTAGTGTTTTTAGTAATTCACAATATCCAAACTATACCATGGATCGATCACTATGAAAGCAGAGATGAATACAAATATTCATCTCTGTTTTCATAGTGATCGATCCATGGTATAGTTTGGATATCGTGAATTACTAAACACATTTAAACCACTAATTACATACTACATAATGAACACACCAATGTATGTACTAATAGGAGAGACAATCATCGTCGAAGTAAATACACTTAAAAAATAGTACGACAAACGAAAAAAGGACGATCAGGTCTAGCAGAAATTCCATACGAATTTATCAAATGCAGATCAGAGAATTTCATCCTATGGCAGTTGACGAGCGGCATGTGTGCGAAGATGTTGATTGACACGGTTCTTGAATAGGAGAAAAAGAGGTGCTGGGAGTGAGTTCCATATTGACGTAGAGCGCTAGACAAAGGAGTTCTTGTAAAGCGACGTTCTAGGTGTTTCCAGTTATACAACGAACGGGTGCGCTCTTGCCATCTGTCGCGACTGTCTGACAAGCGTTGCTGGGGGCTGATGATGCGGTCCAAATCTGCGGTGAAAATACCTGTAAAACAGGGATATTTCGGCCACAAGTCTGCGGTGTTCGGTGTTCCAGACTATCCAGATCCCGGGTCCCCAACGAGACGCACAGCTCTCTTCTGAATGGAAACCAGCAGCTTTAGGGTGTGCTTAGGTGTGGCACCCCAGATGTGTGCGCAATATTCTAAGAACGGTCTTATTTGCGCTTTGTAGAGCAAGAACATCTGCTGCGGTGTATACAGCTTTTTATTGCGAAATAGCGCATCATGCTTCTGCGAGGCTGATTTTGCGATGTTAGTAACGTGGTCATGCCAGGACATATTGCTGTTGACCGTGACACCCAGTAGTCCGATTGACGAGGATGAAGGAATGGTCGATCCTGCCCTAATGATGTCAAGCTCCGCCTATTTGGCTTTCTTGGTAAACGTGGCTGCTTGAGATTTTGCTGCATTGAACGGGACCAAATTCCTGTCGCCTCTGGTTAGAACTTTCTCCAGATCTTGATTAATTGTTGTAATCTACTTCTGTCTGCGGTGATAAGTCTCAGCCGCTGATAAAGGATTTTTAATCTAAATTGAGAGACAAGGGTACTGTCATCTGCAAAACTGTAAACATAATTATCGGGTTCGGTCATTAGTATAGATGAGGAACAGAGTTGGTGAAAGTATTGCGCCCTGAGGCACTCCCACATTAATGGTGAATATGTCTGAGATATGTCCATCAACCGCAACGTGCAGAGATTGATTCTTAGGAAACTGGCAAGTCGGCTGCAGAGAGACGCTGGCAGTCCGAAGGACGGCAGTTTGTTGAGCAATCCGTCATGCCAAACTCTGTCAAATGTCTTCGAAATATCCAACACAATCGCTCGAGACTCTCCATAGTTCTCAATTGCCCTACTTCATATATGAGTGACATAGGCCAATATATCTCCTATCGATCTCTGTTTACGGAAGCCGTATTGGTTATCGCAAATTATTCTGTTGGTCTCGAGGTACTTGAATAGTTGGTGATTGACTACACGTTTCATGACTTTGGAGAATATTGGAAGCAAGGCAATTTTGCGATAGTTTGAGGGCGTGGTTTTCTTGCCTTTTTTGGAACAGGTTTCACTCGAGCGACTTTCCAAGAAGATGGGTAAATCTCTTTTCAGCAAGACAGAGAAAAAAGTCGGGCAAAAATGTGTGTTAGTTCGTTGGCGTAGTTGTCAAAAACCCTTCAACGGCGGATTTTTTTTTAGAAAACAAGAATTACTTAGTTTGATTAAAATAAGCACTCTTTTAAATGTGTTTTTAGTTAACAAAAATGTCGTTACCATATGGTAACGCTAGCCGACAGTGGTAGACAAAATAATAAAAAATCAAATATCGGTTGTATATTTCCAAGCATATTTATTCGTTATGAAAAATATACAGTTAGTTTTGGTTGCGCCCCGGAACGAGCGAAGCGAACGGAGGGCATTGCATGAAGTGAACAAAAAATTCAAATGTAAACATTAAATAACGCATGTGTTTGTGATGCGCGCGCAAGTCCGGGACTCGTCAGGCATGGGAATGTGTTTCGCAAGCTGTCTGCAACCACTAATGTCACAGTATGTCACAGTCACCCTGGTCACATACCACCTAAAGGTTGTTTGTTTGTTTCTAGTACCCACTTTTCGCGGAGCGGTTGGCTTTGCTGCAAGGCAATCCGCCAGCACACCCCCCTTCCGGCGCTTAGGCAGAGGCAGAGCTATACCCTTCTGCTTGCGTTACACGTTATTCCAGTTTGAGGGGTCTATTTGGTGGGAACCTCCAGTAAGACGGACCTGTGCTATAAGCACAGCTATTGCAGGCACAGATAAAAATGGTCCCACGGGAACATCAGGCTCCCCGGCCTGGGGGAGTGGGTACTTTCACTGACTAAAACTTTGAACGGCACAGACAGACGGCGCTGGTCAGGATGTCCGATTCTTTCTCGGGGAGACCACACGGTCCCTTCAAAATTGCCACGTGTTACCCAAAATGGTGACAAGAGAGGCGCGACCCGACACGTACTGACTCAACCGAGAACGAAGCAGAAGTGACCACCTAAAGGTGTTATGTGATCCTGGTCAGCGCCGAACGACGAGCCCACCAATAATTTTTTTCGGCTTCGCGACCGAAAATTTCTTTTTTATTCGTCCGAAAAGGATATTATGGCCGAAAATGGCCGAAAACGAAATTCGGTCGGTTTCTAAAGATATGTTTTAATTTCGGAGTCCCAAGAAGTTTCAAATTCAGGGGCAGAAGCACTGATACCGAAAGTGACAGTGAAGATTCAGGCAGTGGAAAGTAGCAATATTATAATAAACTGCTGCACATAATTATCGTTGCAAGGACATTTTTCAGTCAAATTGATACATTGTGATTCCTAAAATACTGAACGGATTTCAAAAGGCTGGTCAGGTTTCGAGAGATCTTTTCATCGCCTTTTGAATCATTAATCATTGGTAACAACTTCGTGTGTAGTCACAGCCACCTGGACTTCCATAGCTGCGGTGTAGTATACCGGCATTGAGCGTTTGCTTTCTATTTTAGAATGTCTAATATTTCACTTCACGCATGTCCCTCCGCTCGCTTCGCTAACTCAGGCCGCTGGCGCTGTACCGGAAACACCAAAACACCCAAAATATGGCAAAAATTATTCTATTAAAAGAATTCAATATAAATAACAAACTCGAATTAATTGGATTAATTTTATATACCTAGCTTTCATGACTATTTCGATGGAATAATAGGCATTAGAGATTGACGCAAATTAGGTCTTAATATCGATGTAACAAATAGGCTTTTATAAAACGATACGATTGAATTACCTACTTATTACAGATAGTGCTTCGGTCTCGACGAGACTAGTCTCGGTCTCGTCTCGTCTCGTCTCGAAATTTGAGACCGATACCGAGACGAGACTAGAAATTATAACTCGAGACAGAGGCCGAGACTTCAAGGTTCGAGACCGAGAGTCTCGTCACGCCAGTCTCGATGGTCTCGTGTCTCGAGTATTGAAATAAAAGAATTTATAAGTAGGATAGTACGAAAATAATGTTTTTTTTTAATTATAGGTAGCGTACAAAAAATAAAAATAAAATATTTAGGTACACGAAAATCAAAGAAATCTCGGAAATTATATACGTATCTAAAGTACAATTTACTATTTATGAGTAACACAAAAAATATATATTTTCAAAACAGGTCTAAATTATAGGTAACGTACAAAAATAAAAAATATATAAGAATCTAGAAGCACGAAATAATATTATTTCGAATTTTGAGGAATTCAGGTGTTGGGGAGTGGATGGTGCTTCTCACTTCAACACAAAGGGGGACATAACACTTGGGTTATGTCGGAGAACCGCGTAACTGGTTCTGGTTAAATGTTCGAAGGACCACAGCCATAGGCTGAATTTATTGTCTCAGGAAAAGTTACATTAACCCACATTAAACACAAAAGTCCAAATTTGATTAATTTTAATATTAATTAATAAAAACGAAATGTCTATGTACAAAAGAAAATTTAAGTATTGATATGATCTAGTCAAATGTTTGTACTTAAAGCTACTCTTCGTCCGACACACTTAGTGTCAAATATCCACACCAATGCGTTAAAAACTAAATTAAAAACAACCTTAAATTAATCACTAATCAGTCTGATCACTACGCGTTTCTCTTCTCACTTCTTCCTAACTATAATAACCAATCATCTAAAGAACTGCTTGTAAGTGGTCAAACACACTTTGACTTCCAAAACTTCTTCCAACTTTCGCGATAATAGTAAAGTAAAAACAGAGCAATTCTAAAAGGGCAGAGAGAACTTCAACTGAGTAATTTAGGGCTTCACTTCCAACTTTCGCGATAACATTTAAGTAAAAACAGAGCAATACAAAAAGGGCAGAGAGAACTTCAAAAGAGTAATTTAGGGCTTCAGAGATGCAACATTAGAGCGTAATATCAGAGCAGAGCAACAAAAGGCTCAAATGCCATTTTGTTATTATCGCATTATTAAAAAAAGGGCAGAGCAACTACAGGCTCGAAAGCCCGTAGACCTTAGGTGACTAACTTAATATATTTTTTAGTTCTTTTCCTCTTCCCACGCACTTCTTTCGAATACATAAAAAACCAGTAACACATCAACACATTATAGAGATTAGAAAATGCAACAGAAACAGCCTGAAATTCGAGCACGGTCAAAATGACCTGTCAGGCTTCAGATAAACGTTAATAAATAAGAGTTTTTATAGCTTTCATAATACTCGAGAATGTTTTTAAGGGCAAAATAATTTTCAAGAGCATTAATAAATAAAATTGGTGTGACTTTTCACAACAACAGGTATCTACGAGTGTAAATCGGGAATATCCTTCAGGTCACAGTATGTATGAAAAAAAATGTCAGCATCATTTTAATAAAGACAAATTA
>MU196259.1:1633-13313 GCA_016904865.1 Pissodes strobi
ATTGATTGTGACGTATCGGAACCGACTCAAATGACTAAAATAAGTTGAGACTAAGTGAAACTAACTGAAAGTTGATTAGACGACTAACTAAAACTAACCAAATGCATTAAAAGTGATTACAACGTATCGGAACCAGCTCAAAAAAGTAAAATAAGTTGAGACTCGATAACGAAGTATTCACTTCTATTACGTATACTGTGCTACTCGTGACTTAAAAAATCATTAAAAACTTGTCCAAATCTGCTGCAATTGCGACTACTTTTCGCTGCCGCCTTTCAATGTATTGTTTTCTTTTTATTGAAATCTCGCAGACAGCGCATGGTAGGTTTGTAGACCAGGCTGTGTTGCCAGATTTATTCTTTAATTCTATATGATTTTAAATTAAAATGGTGCATATCTCTGTTTGACAATTTTATGTTAGTCAATAGTTGTGTTGTGCTGAATTTAAATCAAATCTATTATTCCTGAAATTATTATTTTATATAACTTATTAAAGCGATAGTGATATTAAGCTGATAAGAATTGATATTGTTCATTGATCTATATTAAAGGTCGAGAAGAGGATTTGAGGCGCATGATTATTTCTCTTGCTGACTATATTTTATTTCCTTATATTCCTTGCGTTTCTATACAAGCGTCTAGCGTCTGCGATATAACTATTTGCAATCATGCGCAGTTGAGTTTTAGGATCAGCTTCTGTGTTCGATTCTTCTTCGATTCCCGTCGGTAACATGTTTAATTTTTAGTTTTTTGGTTATGTTTGTAAGTTGGGGTTAATTTTGGTTTTGTGTTAGGCAGGGTTGGTCAAGCGTGTAGCGCGCCCGTCTCAATGCGCTTGTTTGATTAATTAAAGTTAGTTTCGATTATTTTTGCTTAATCTGGGATACTGAAGACAAGCGCGCATAGCGAGTAGCACAGTACACGTGATTGAAGTGAATACTTCTCGAGTTTCACCTCATTTTATTTAAATCAGTCGGTGCCGAACGTTATAATCAATTTTATTACATATGTTTAGTTTTGGCTAGTCGTCTAATCAACTCTCGGTTAGTTTCACTTAGTTAATTTATTTTAGTCATTTGAACCGGTTCCGATACGTTATAATCAATTTTAATACATTTTGTTAGTCGTCTAGTCAACTTTCGGTTAATTTCACTTAGTCTCAACTTATTGTACTCATTTGATCAGGTTCCGATATACTATAACCAATTTTAATAGATTTGGTTAGCTTAGGTTAGTCGCCGATTCAACTTTCAGTTGGTTTCACTTTGTCTCAACTCATTTCAGTCATATCAACCGGTTCCGATAGGTTATAATCAATTTTAATAGATTTGGTTAAATTGGGTTAGTCGTCGAATCAACCTTCGGTTAATTTCACTTAGTCTCAACTTATTTTAGATATTTGAACTGGTTCCGATAAGTTATAATAATTTTTAATAGATTTGGTTAGTTTGGGTTAGTTGTCGAATCAACTTTCGGTTAGTTTCACTTAGTATCAACTTACTTGAGACATTTGAACCGGTTTCGATACGTTATAATCAATGTTAATACATTTGGTTAGTTCTGGTTAGTCGTCTAATCACCTTTCAGTTAGTTTCACTTTGTTTCAACTTATTTTAGTCATTTCAACCGGTTCCGGTAGGTTATAATCAATTTTAATAGATTTGGTTAGATTGGGCTTGTCGTCGAATCAACTTTTGGTTAGTTTCACTTTGTCTCGACCTATTTTAGTCATTTGATTGGGTTTCGATATGCTATAACCAATTTTAATGGATTTGGTTAGTTTAGGTTAGTCGCCGAATCAACTTTCAGTTAGTTTCACTTTGTCTTAACTCATTTTAGTCATATCAACCGCTTCCGATAGGTTATAAAGCCAATTTTAAAAGATTTGGTTAGATTGGGTTAGTCGTCGAATGAACTTTCGGTTAATTTCACTTAGTCTCAGCTTATTTTAGTCATTTGAACCTATTCCGATACGTTATAAAAAAATTTAATAGATTTGGTTAGTTTGGAGTAGTCGCTGAATCAACTTTCAGTTAGTTTCACTTTGTCTCGACTTATTTTAGTGAATTCAACCAGTTCCGCTAGGTTATAATCAATTTTAATAGATTCGGTTAGTTTGGGCTAGTCGTCGAATCAACTTTCGGTTAGTTTCACTTAGTCTCAAATTATATGAAACATTGAACCGGTTCCGATACGTTATAATCAATTTTAATACATTTGGTTTGGTTAGTCGTCTAATTAACTTTCGGTTAGTTGCACATAGTCTTAACTTATTTTAGTCATTTGATCCGGTTCCGATACGCTATAACAAATTTTTATATATTTGGTTAGTTTGGGTTAGTCATCCAATCAACTTTCGGTTAGTTTCATTTAGCCTTACTTATTTTAGTCATTTGAACCGGTTCCGATACGTTATAATCAGTTTTAATAGATTTGGTTAGTTTGGGTTAGTCATCTAATCAACTTTCGGTTAGCTTCACTTCATCTCATAAATGAATAATTCTTTACCACTTCCATAAGAGAGAAAGATGGAGAGATCACGTGTGGTTACACAACACTCAACAGTCATCAACAGTACAATAAGAAAAACTACTCTTAGCCATCTTAACCGTATATATTTTGTAAATAGCGTTCATCGTGCGAAAACTATTCCGTAAAAATAAATTCACACCGTCCGATCGCGAAAGTGCTTGCGAAAACTGAGTCACGGCCATGCCGCGACATTGACAGACATTGACATGTATTCGATGGGTGAGGGATTGGCGCAGGCAGGAGGGAAATTTCCCGCGGCACGCTCGATGGAGCGGACTTATTAGAATATCTTTAGACGGTGATAAACCCCTCGTAGCTGTTTAACTCAACTTTATTAATAATTTAATATTTCAGCACTTATATATAATACGCAATTAGGTATACAAAACAAATAATACCATAATAATTACGTATACAAAATTAACTAAAAATCGTTTATGGTGCGAGCATGAAGGCTAACGGGTCGATAGGTCGATATTCATATTATATTGTTGTCAGAGAGAGTACAACAGACTTACATTATCGGCGGAAAGGAATTGGAAAGTAATGGGTTTGGGCTAAAGAACATGTCATTTAATCATTTTATTCCCTAATTTAAGGTGGTTATAAATCATTTTAGTAAAAGCTATTTTTGCCTATATAATAAAATACATTACATTCTATTTAATAATTATTATTCACATGTAACATTGTGGATATTGTAATAAACTATTGGATTTCTGGAATAAATGTGAGATTTAATTATTGAATATTTTCATTGATTTGAAGATCATTGCAGTCACGTTCTGAATCATATTTAAGAAAAAAACAAAAAATCCTTTTTCAAAGCTTTTCTTTTTTTTAGGTTCGAACTTTTAATCCAACACATAAATGAACAGGTGGTAAGGCTGAATTAACAAAGTCAAGAGAAATGCCTCAAGAAGAGAGCCCAATGTTTGCAACATCTGTATCGACTTCCTCATGTACTCCAAAAACATCAAGCACCTGAATAAATGAATTTGAGCCAGAAGATTCTCTGGATTTTGATGAAATTGTTAACAGACACACTGAAGTGAAATCTTTGACATTCTAATGCAAGCGTTACAAATGTAAATATTAAATAACGCACGTCAAGCAGTATCTGTGCCGGGAATGTGTTTTGCAGGCTGTCTGTGACCGTTAGGGTAAAACATGCACTTTCTAACGCCAGAATATCGGCAACCAATTCCAAATAAGTGGTTGCCTATATTCAGGCATCACGCCGCGTAAGGTTAGATTTTAATGTCGATGATATCGATATAGGATATGTTTATGCATCAGTCTCGAGTACTAGCAGACTCGCACAATTTTTTTATTGCAGGCATTAATAGTAAGCAGAAGACATTCTTGACTAAAAAGCCTCTGATGTTGCCAAAGGAAGTAGAAATTAAGGACTAATTTTTGTATGTGCAATTTATTGAATTGTCACTTTAACAAATGAAATATAAAGTTGATTTTCAATTCGACAATTCTAAATATTTCCTCTATCCTGATATGATAAAATTAGTAAGAAACTGTTCAGGGAAACCCTGAACAATGACAATGCTGGTATGAAATATTATTTGAGCCAATATGACTTAATAATCATCCAAAGTATCCAGTTTGCGCAGATATCAACAATTTCGGCTGGGCAAGTAAAAATACCATTTGGACAAGGAGAAGCTAAAATTTGGCATACATATTCATAGCAAAACATAATGCATATTTCGTCTATCAACGTATGTTGGATCGGGTGTGTAGGAGAAGGAGAGTATGTCGCAAGATCATTCGTTGCACAAAATGCTAACCGAAACCCGTGAGGTGGTCGTACTCGACTAGTTGTATGTGTGTTAACCTATATTCCTAGTTATTTAGTAAGAAAAGCCACTGAACTTAGTTTGGCTCTTTCACTATCAAGTCGCTATTGGACTTCTTGGTCCTAAAGGGACCAAAGCCCAAATCAGGTTAAAGACTGAACCTTCGCATATAAACTTTGTGTTTGGCTAGTAAGCCTTAATAGTTGCGCCCATTTATCAAACAAGTTGATATTGGTTTGCTGCTTCGTCTTCTGCTTGTCTTTTCAATTATGGGAAAACCAGGAACTATTTCGTTTATCAACGTATGTTGTATCGAGTTTGTATAAGAGTAGGTCGCAAGATCGCTCGTTTCACAAAATGCTTCCAGTAAGGGACAAAGGCGAGAGGCGTTCGCACTCGACTCGTTGGATGTGTGCCAAATTTACATTCCTCGAAATTATTTAGCAAGAAAAGCGACTGAACTTAGTTTGATTTTTTCACTATCAAGTCGCTGTAGGACTTCTTTGCCCTACTGATGAGATCAAGAGAAGATCGAAGGCGACCAAAGCCCGAATCAGGACAAAGACTGATTAGCTGATAAGTCCTAACAGTTGTGCTCATTTTTCAAACAAGTTGGTATGGGTTTGCTGCTTTGTGCTCTGCTTGTAATAATAATAATAATAATAATAATAATAATAATAATAATAATAATAATAATAATAAGGGGTTCAAAGGGCTAGTGAAGCATCTCTTATAGCCTCTCCTACTCAATTCCTACTCGCCACTCCAAGCTGGTAGACCCCGGGACCGGTGACGGATCCAGAGATCAGGTAATCAACAGCAGATAATAATCTCCACCTGGAAGTGGACAATAACTCGACGGAAACTAATGACACTAATAAGGAGTCAAGCTGGATGCAAAAGTTTAATTAGCATCTGGCTGAGCATAGAGGAACAGATCCATGCTCTAGGCCTAGAATTCGCAAATTGCACTTTAAGCCCGCAGTCACTGCAATCATCGCAGAAGCGAACCGAATACGCTCCTTCACATTAGATGACAATATGAACTTAGAGGAAATCCACCTACATGTATACTGTGCAGCAATTAGTACAGTTGAAGGAAATGGACAGAAAATCTATAAGAGTGAAAAAACAAGAAAACGGAAACAACCGATGGCGGCATGGGAATATAGACTGCGAACGATGATAGACAAACTCCGAAAAGAAGTAGGTAGAGCACAACAAATGGTGAGAGGCAATAGAACCAATAAGCTGATTAGAGGCCTACCCGAAGATGGTACACAACAGATTCACCAGTGCAATGAAACTGGTCTGCGCAATGTCTTTACGAACTACCTGGATACCCTTAAGCAGAAATTAGCTGCTGCGGCCAGCAGGCTAAGAAGATATCGTGAGAGTCACCAGAGAAAAATACAAAACCTTGAGTTCTCAAGAAGTGAGCGAAATTTTCATCGCAATCTTGAAAGAAACAACAACCAGACAAAAAACGACCCACCTAGACGTCGAAAACTTTTGGGCTGGAATATGGGAACAACCAATCCGACATAAAGAAGACCTGGATTAACACAGAAAAACAGAAGTACAGAGAATGAGAATGTCACATGGACCCCATACACTTTAATGAGCAAGACATTAGGACACTCAAAACTTGCGAACTGGAAAGCGCCAGGCAGAGACGGCATTCAGAATTTCTGGTACAAAAAGCTTAAGAGCACACATACTTACCTTGCGCAAAAATTCAATGACATTCTTGAAAACCCGAATTTAATGCGTCCGTTTCTTACTAAAGGCCACACTCACCTTCTATCTAAAAGTAACAATACCCAAGACCCTTCCCAGTATAGACCTATCACGTGTCTGCCCACACATTACAAAATACTGTCAGCAGGAATAACCAATAAAGTCTACACATATCTGGAAACCAATAACATCCTAACAGAAGAGCAAAAAGGATGCAGAAGAAGAGCTCTAGACTGTAGAGAGCAGATAATAATTTATTCGGTAATACTGGAGCAGACGAGAAAGAAAAATAGAAATCTCTAGATGGCATATATAGACTATCAAAAGGCCTTCTATGCCCCATGACTGGCTGCTACAGGTGTTGGATTATGGCATCGATGACCGCACGATAAGGTTCTTGCAAAGTACAATGACAACGTGGTGTACGAGGCTGTCCATAACATCTGGTGATACAAACATCGAATCCAAAGAGATTATCATTAGAAGAGGCATCTTTCAGAGTGATTCAGCGCTCTGTGGTTTTGTCTAGCTCTGAACACCCTATCTAATACGCTTAAACAAATAAAGTATGGATTTACCATCAAAACAACGAATGAGGCTAAGACAATTAGTCACCTTTTCTACATAGACGACTTAAAGCTATATGCTGCCAACAAGAATCACCTTGAAACTGTCCTTAAACTGGTTCACAAAATGAGTTCCGACATAGGCATGACTTTCGGAAGTAGCAAATGCCAAACTGTTACCATCGAGACAGGCAAACTGAAAAATTCGCCCGAAGTGAGATTGGATGAGGAGGCTGTATTAACATCTATGAGAGAAGACCCCTACAAATATCTAGGTATTCTCCAAACGAACAAAATAGAGCACAAGCAGATTAAGGACACCGCATGAAGTGGACCAATGAGTTGAATGCCTTCATTATACACTCCTACTTTAGAGCAACAGATGTAGAAACCAATTTTACAACCTACCGATATGCCATTCACCGTGATTTTGTTGAGACGTACCCAGAACTGCAGCACATAATAGAGCAACGAATAGCTAACCATAGGGGAACTATTCTGAAGAACAATTGGCTCCTGCCACCGATCTTACAGCAGAACCGAGGAGAGATCCTGGTTGACCTCCAAAAAGCGAACGACCAACCGGCAGCGCAAGGACAAGAAAACGGTGCCCACGGTGAGGACCATAGTGGCGAAGAAGAAGACGTGATTGACGTGAACAACCCCACCCCCGATCTTGACACCAACACCCAAATTACTGGCGTCGATGAAGTGTCACCTGAATTGTCTAAATCACTAGCGGAGTTTGAGGGCACGACGACCAAAATTACCAATAAAAGAACTAACGATATTATTTCAGGTATAAATGCTGTATTAGAAAGTCACATCACCGACTACAATACTCTCGAGCGTCTTCATTCGCTTATCTATTATGGAGCTGTAGCAGTACTCCGTCTGCACAACCAACAAATATACGTACCAAACATCCGTACCAGTAAAGCCAACAAAAATCCCTGGTGGCAGAGGGCGACTAGAACGGGCCATCGGCACTATCAGGAGTGAGCTTGGACGACTTACAGAGTATCGGAGCAGTGCAGAACCCAACAAACGTTTAAAAAAACACATTAGAAAAATACTTCACAAAATAGGTACTCACACGCAACATCCACAACATCAACAACATTTATATGAGCACATAGCTCTGCTTAAGCAGAAATTGAAAGCGAAATCCAAGTGTCTATCGAGATACGTCAAGTGCACAAAAAAGAAACAACAGAACAACAATTTTTATAATAATCAAAAAATCTTCTATAGGAAAATAGGAGCTTCACCTGACAACAGTAACCAATCGTTGCCATCCAAACAGAATTTACAGAGCTACTGGTCCTCATTGTGGTCAATACCCAAAGACCTCAATAGAAACGCCGACTGGATAACTTCCCGAGAAGACCGCTTAAATATTTCGCCAATGCAACTCGATGCAATAACACTGAATGAACTCAGTGAAGTTGTCCAAAAGACCGACAATTGGAAAGCACCTGGCGTCGACAGCATTCCAAATTTCTGGTATAAGAAATTCTCAAGCGTGCACAAATAATTGGCCAAACAATTCACCCATCTCTTGCACAACCCAGAAGACACCCCGGCGTTCCTAAGTCTGAGATCGACACACACTCCCTGCTCAATATAGACCTATTACATGCCTCCCCACTTTATATAAGATACTTACAGCATGTATCACTAACATAATTTACAGGCACGTCGAGGAAAATAACATCTTAGCAGAGGAACAGAAAGGTTGCAGAAGAGATCACCAAGGGTGCAAAGAACAACTTGTTGTGGACTCTGTGATCCTTAGACAAGCACAGAAAGATCATCGTAATATACATACTGCTTCTGTGGACTGCAGGAAGGCATTTGATAGTGTACCTCACTCCTGGCTTGTCAGGATCCTGCAGATCTACAAAGTTCACCCAATTTTTGTAACCTTCCTTTCAACATTAATGAGAGGGTGGCGAACAAATCTACATCTGCAGATCGGTCAAAACTCTATCAGTACTGACGAAATACCTATCTGTAGGGGAATATACCAAGCCCGCTCTGGTTCTGCCTCGCAATGAACCTCCTCTCGACGATGCTCAATAAGACGAAATACGGCTTTAACATCAAAGCTAACAGAAACACCAATTACACCATCTCTCGTTTTCTCTACATGGATGACATCAAGCTATACGCAGCAAATCAGCGTCAAATCAACCATCTTCTCGACGTAACCCACAGATTCTCCAAAGATATTTGTATGGAGTTTGCAAACGCTTCACATTGAGAAGGGAATTGTCATAGACGGAGACGTGCAAGTACCAAATGGAGAGATCATACAGGCAATGGAACTGGACCACAAGCAGACAAAGGGCAGATTCCAGGAGCAACACCAAAAGAGTGAAATTACTTATGAAGTCTGAGTTAAATGCAGGGAACTTAATTCTGGCAATCAACACCTACCCCACGCCTGTTCTGATTTACTCTTTTGGAATCTTAAGATGGACAAAAATCGAATTAGAGGTTGACACGAACAATGATGACGAAGAACAACAACCACCATCCTAAGGCGTCCACTATTAGAACAACGCTACCCCGAAAGGACGGAGGAAGGGGCCTTATGGACATTACCAACTTACACTCTCGGCAGGTGACAAAATTGCGTGAATTATTTTACAGGAAAGCCGAAACATCGGGTCTACATCGAGTTATATCCAAAACCGATAAGGATTACTCACCTGTGAACCTCGCCTCGCCTGGAGCAGATTTCAGTGTAGATTCAGATAGTGAGAAGTTCGAACAATGGGCACAAAAGGCATTGCTCGGACGACATCATTACGACCTCAATCAGCCTCATATTGACAAGAAAACATCAAATAAATGGCTCACTAGCGGTACCCTTTTGCCAGAAACTGAAGGCTTCATGATCGCTGTCCAAGACCATCAGTACTAATAACTACAAGAAGTTCATCATCAAGGCCCCAACACCCGATCCGACATATGCAGGAGGTGTCAAGAATCATCAGACACTCTTCAACATAATAACATCTGGTTGTACCGTGTTAGCTAATACTGACTATATGCATCGACACAATCAAGTGTGCAATATCGTTCACCAGAAACTGGTCAACAAGTACGGTCTTTTCAACACCGTACTATAAGTACCAGCCACAGAAGGTTCTCGAAAATTACAATTTTATACTCTACTACGATAGGTCCATTATCACCAATCAACCGGCATAGTGCCTAATACCTTGTACGACAGCCTCGCCAAGCTGGGACTACCCAAAAACACCTTCTCTGACATCCAGAAGGCTGTTATATTGAATACTTGCCATACAGTACGCAAGTTTATGATGTAATTTGAGCCTAAGCCTTTTGATACTTAGTATTTTAGAATATGATCTAATGTTATTCCCAAAAATGTTGTGGTGTCTGATCGAGATAAGCTCATATTATTAACTTTAATATTGATATCAAGCGCTTTTTTTGTTTGAGGAGTATGGAATCTCAGATAAGATGTTTTACTACTATTAAAGTAAAGTGAATTATTACCAAACCACTGAAACAAAGTTGACAAACCAATATTGCAACTATCCTGCAGCTTCGCTTCACTGGGTGCCGACACTATAAAGGAAGAGTCATCTGCATACAGTGACATTGACCATACTGGATTAAGAGCCATTGAGAAATGATTTATGTAACAAAAGAATAGCACTGGCCCCAGAATGGACCCCTGTGGTACACCCATATCAATATCAAGTATGTTCGAAGCAAAAGATGACTGCTCGCCATCAGGTTCACTATGTAGAACCGACACATACTGTCTCCTGTTACAAAGAAAGCCACAAGGACGGTCCCCTAACACCAAAGCCCTCCATCTTGCACATAAGCAGTTCAACATCAACACAATCAAATGCCCTGCTGAGATCACCCCTCTCCAAGTGGTCAGTTAGTCTCTTGTAAGAGCTCTGTATAGCTGTCATTGTACACTGGTTTTTGCAAAAACCATACTGATATGGTGACAATATTTTATTTTTTATCCAGAAATGGCTCGAGCCATTCAGTCGGCTCCAATACCAATACTCAAGCAGTTTGGAAAAAACGGATAAAAGGGCTACAGGCCTATAATTTTCAACACTTTGCTTACTTCCCTTTTTTAGAATAGGTATCATTTTGTTCAGTTTTAAAATCTCAGGAAACTTGCCCCATTGAAAACTAAGGTTCAAAATATGTGTTAGTACTTCTGCTATTGGTTTAACCACTCTTTTTGACATCTTACCGGAAACCTCATCAAATCGATATGATGAGTTATTTTTTATTTTATTTTTCATAAGTACAATTAATTCATCCTCTACGATGGGGGAACAAAAACATACTAGTTGCATTGTTAAGCAATATTTGTGGTAAGTTACCCTTGTTTCCAACCTTATTAGATTATATTTATAGGAGCGTCTTTAAAGAATTTGTAAAAAATATGGGCAATCTGCGATGGGTTTTTTCCAATATGGCCCTCAGAGCTAGATGTTTCAAAATCATTTATTTCCTTATTCCTACTAGTTAGCTCTCCAACAACCCTCCAAGCCTCCTCGACAGAACTTCCCGCACCTTGAATTCGGTTCTGGAAATAAGCCTTTTTTGTTTTCTTAACCAGGTCTCTGTGACGGCCTTTAGCGGTTGCATAATGGTTCCTCAAATATTGGTACTTTTTACATAGTTGATATAAATCTCTCAAAGAAGCACTCGATATTATCGCCTCAGAATTAACCCACTTTTTATTATTTCTATTAGAGCTTATTTTAGTTTTTTAATGGAAAATTGATATAAAAATAATGTGAGATAACCCACCTCTTTAAAATACTATTTCATTAGACCTGATACATTCATTTTTGAGACACCCTATACAGGGTGCTACAAATTCGAGTGCATGCATGGGGATCTCGGGAACCATAAGAGATACGAAGTCGGTTAAATTAAGGCAAAGTTGCGCAATTTGATGCCTAACAAGATGCAGTTTTGAAATTTAAAAAATTCCGAATAGTTCCGGAG
>JAEQML010076534.1:0-13312 GCA_016904865.1 Pissodes strobi
ATACAGAAATTTAGGAGACATAATTTCTCAAGCTTTACCTGACGCTTTAACAGGCAGTGAGTATACGTCATCATTTGCTCGAAAAGGTAAAATAAAGCCTTTTAACATTATCGAGAAAGACGTAAATATTGCCAACATTTTTCCTTCTTTCGGCCATTCCCAGGATATATCGGAAGAGAAAATTAATGGCATTGAAAAATTTGTGTACTGGATGTATGGGGGCATAATGGTAGTAGTGTGAATGAAGCAAGGCTAGATTTGTTTCTTAGGAACCATGGTGGTACTGTGTCCCAAGGAAGAAATCCAATAGTCAAAGTTAAAAACTTTGATAGGAGCTAAAATAAAAATGGTGAATCAAGTTTGCGCCATCTGGAACTATGCAAGAGAGCCTAATCCAAACCTTTTAAATCCTGAAGAACATGGCTGAGTAGGGGTTCGCGAGACTACGGTCTCGGTCTCGGTCTTGTCTCGGTCTCGGTCTCGAAAACGAGACCGAGACCGAGACCGAGACCTGGAAATTAGAATCGAGACCGAGACCGAGACTTACCGATCGAGACCGAGACCAAGACCGAGACCAAGGTAACGAGACTCTCGGTCTCGGTCTCGGTCTCGAAAAATATTTTTATTTGTTGAATTTTCAAAACTTATTTTTCTGAAAAAATAAAAATTTTATATTTTAAATTGAAAAATCGTGCAAATCCGGGTATAACGCTTGTTTATTTTAAATTGGGCTGTTCCTTTTTAAGATACTAGAAGAAAGGTTATACTGTTATGTACAGGGTGTCCCAAATTCGAGCCTCATCATTGGGATCTCGGGAACTAGAAGAGATACAAGGTCGGTTAAATGGAGGCAAAGTTGCGCAATTTGATGCTGATCAAAATGCCACCTTACAGGTTTAAAAAATTCCGAACACTTCCGAAGATTTTTGGAAAAAACCGAATATTCGCGATTTCTTTTTTATTTTTTATGACTTTATTTGAATAGATATAACAAAATAAATTTCACATTCTCATTGTTACTTTTTCTTTTCTACAAGATGGTGTTATTGGATTTTCAAACCGATCGTTATTAATGGCATTTTTCATAAGATCTTACCAGGAAATCATTACAATGATTTTTTCGAAGAGTATGGGATACAACAATGAGAATTTGATTTATTATTTGTTCAAAATATAATCCCACACAACTATTTACTTGGGTAAATTGCTAAAAATATGGAATAGAGCCTATGGTTTGAGGGTTGACACTTTAATAATTATATTATTTATTAACCACTTCTTATATTAGTTTTTAGGCTTTCTTTATGCAAAGCGTTAATGCGTAAAAAAAGGTTTTTGTTTATAATCCTATTAAAAATCTATTTTCTGTCTCTCTCTAACACATGAGTTCTTATGGAAAATGTCACCAATATGAATTTTTCGAATAAGTGCGATACATCATTGATTTTGGCACCTTAGAAGCTCTGAAAATTCGTAATAGAAAATCCAGGGCCGTATTAAAAAAAAACAAAGTTGATGATGGCAGCTCAAAGACGAAACGTCGGCTTGAAAATCTGATAACGATAACACCATCTTGAAGAACAGAAAAAGTAGCAATGGAAATGTGAAATTTATTTTGCTATATCTATTCAAATAGAGTCATAAAAAAGTAAAAATGAAATCGCGAATATTCGGTTTTTTTCAAAAATCTTCGGAAGTATTCGTAATTTTTAAACTTGTAAGGAGGCATTTTGATCAGGATCAAATTGCGCAACTTTGCCTCCATTTAACCGACCTCGTATCTCTTCTAGTTTCCGAGATTCCAATGATGAGGCTCGAATTTGGGACACCCTGTACATAATATGTAATTATGTAGATAACTTATTTTGAGCCATTTCCAAGCAATAAACAGCTATGAGTTTTCACATTTTTCGTAATATCTACAAGGTAATAAAACATCGCGTATCCATTAAAACAACTGGATATCTGCTTCTGGTACAACCGTGTCAGATTAGTCTCGTATTAAAAGATGAATGGCCATCTTTGACCATATCCACTTATACAGTATATTATACCGTATAACTATGCTGAGTGTCACAAAATTAGTGGACGAAGCATTAGCCCTGTAGTTATTGGTCAAAAATACCTTAAATTTTTCCTATAAACATATATCGGGAAACGCCCCCACGGGAGCTAGGGCCTCCTAAAGGTGGGCCCCTAAAGATGTTTTTTTTTCTAATTATTTCCAAAATTGTGTAAAATAGAGTTTTAAAATTTTGAAATTCCCTTAAGTACACTAAGTTTAATATTTAGAATTCGGAAATGGAATAAGAAATAGAAAATTTTAGTCAGGTCAGTTGCTTAACATTTTGGGAGTGAATATAAAAAATTTACGTCAACTTTTTTGTGGGCTATTTTTTTATTTTCTTTACAAATTCTGAAAATTTAATTTTTTTTGGGTAAAAAAGTGCCTCTAATTTCGTACCATTAGGACGCAGGGTTTCGACAAAAACGGATTATAAATGTACTCCGACTGCCAAAAACGGGTGTAAATTGAATGCTATACTAGTTTATCAAATTGTGAAAATCTGTTATAACTATTTTCTGGAACAAGTGTTTCTACTATTTTATAATAATATGAAGTTTTGTAACGTCAAAAGGAATTTTTGGGGAATATCAAAACTTATAACCTTCATTTTACACCCGTTTTTGGTAGTCAGTATACTTTAAAATCCGTTTTTCTTCAAACGTCAGTAAATCCGTCATTACTCGACTGTGTAGGCGGCAGTGAAGTTTCGTTTTTCCTCCGCCGGAGCTTTACTTTTCACTTTTCCGCCGGCGGAGGTAAAAGTGTTATCATAGCAACATAGATGCAATACAAGCAAACATCAAAATAAGCGTCAACAACTCAAGAGTTATTAAACTAAAATTTGTATTTATCACTCAATGTGTGACTGCATTTCTAAAAATCACTAATTTAGGAACAAATTGGTTATTATTTAATCGAAATATTTACTCAATAACTGCTTATCAATACGGAATTAAAACGCAATCGAAAACGCAATTTTAAAAATATAATTATTGTTGACAGTGTCCACTGACAGCTTTATGTTACATTACTATAGCAACAACCTGAGCCTATTCACCGACACCGCACCGGTCTAAGCCGCCTGGCGAACCCACTTATCTTTAATAATAATTATTATTACTATTAAAAAGAGACTTTTTGCATTAATTTGTCGACATTTGAAGAAAAAACAGCATATTTTATTTGGAGGAAAAGTTACTTTTCATAGCTTGCTCTCTATTACCAGCCTCACTCCGTTCGGCTGTTAAACACGAGCGCGCCATGAAAAGTATTACTTTTCCTCCATATAAAATAATATACTATTTTCTCAAAAACGCTGCGTCCTAGCGAAGCAAACTAAAGGCACTTTTTTGCGAAAAAAAATCAAATTTATAAAATAATAAATAAAATATATAAAAAGTTAGCCCAAAAAAGTAATTTTTTAGATTCACCCCCTAAAATGTTCGCACCTGACTAAACTTTTTTATTTTTAATTCCATTTTTAAATTCGGAATATTAAAGTTCGTAGAATCCCAAAATTTTAAAACTCTATTTTACACCATTTCGGAAATAATTAAAGTAAACCATATTCAGGGGCCCATTTTTAGGAGGCTCTAGCTCCCTTCCCGATATATATTTATAAGAAAAATTTTAGTTATTTTTGACCGATAAATACATGGTTGATGTTTCGTCCACTAATTTCGCGACACGGTATACAGTTAAATTTTAAGAGTTTTCAAAATAAATGTTTCCATATAATACAGAATGTTTGAAAATGACATCACTTTGTATGGCTACGCTATAATTGATAAGAAATGTAAAAAATAAGAAGGAAAAGCGTTTACTTTGACAATACAATTGACATAAATCGGTACCTAGTTTTTATGTGTACATACTTAAAAATCCCTATCACTTGTATACCTAGCTACATTAGAGGTAAGCATTTTTATATCAAAACAACAATTTAGAAACTAACATGAAATATATTAAAATATTATTAGGAACCTATTTAAGTTAACTATTATTATCCAAACAACTGTTGCAAACAAAAAATGTAAAATTATTTAAGAAGTTTATCCCTAATATCACATCTACACCAAGAACTGATACACAAAAGACACTTATTAGATGTTTCATTTAACTTAACATTCCGAAGTAACGTTTGTGTTATTAACGAAATAAAACAGTAAATTATTTAATTACTTTTTATTTGCTCAAACCGAGACCGAGACCAAACCGAGACAAGACCGAGACCGAGACCGAGACCAAGGTAGTCTCGGTCTCGGTCTCGAGCTTCGAGACCCGAGACCGAGATCGAGACTAAATTTTTTCTTCGAGACCAAGACCGAGACTTGCCAGGTCTCGGTCTCGGTCTCGCGAACCCCTATGGCTGAGTTTTAGTCGATGGAAGATACCAATTGGAATGGTTTACTGGACCGCAAACCCCTCCTACAATTGACGAGATTTTCAAAATCCCACCTCCGGACATATATGAAGCTGAAATCCCAGCCGCAGATATAAATGAAGATGAAATATTTTACAATGCAAGTAGTGATGAAGATGAATAGTACATTAAAATTTTCATTTTAATTTTCTTAATAATAATATTATTTATCTATAATATTATTGCTTGCTACATAGATTTTGTTTGCGAGTTTTATTTTTGTTTCTTTTTGTTGTACAACTTTTTTCTGCGATGGTATTACCTTGATACTAAGGTTTATTCTAAACCCTACTAAAAAATATAAATGTTTAGGTTTTATTTAGAAAATAGGTAGTATTTTTGTTATTATTGGATGTTTGAAATTAAATAAATATAATATCACCAAAGTCGAAACTGAAAAATGTAGGCAGTAAGTGACAAATAGTTTCGTACCAAATAAAATTGCGTAAATATACACCATCATATTTTTAAAATATAAAAAAAAATTAATTAATTTCAGGTTTCGGTATAGCTTGTTTTTTACTTATTTTTTTTCTTAAGGAGCTCTACACCCGAGGACGTTTTAATGAAAAAATTATATTACGCGTACCTTATTATATTGATAGCAATCAATTTAGGCCCGTCTGTTCTTAGAATGTAATCGTCTGCCGAAATTTTCTTTATACGTCTTCGTTACTTACACAACAATAATAATATTCTGTCAAAAAAATTGAAGGTAACTTGTGAGGAAGTTGACGGCGTTTTTCGATATTATGTTAAACGCTTATTTTAAAAATTAAATTTTCTTTAATTAAAAAAAAATTCGCAAATCTTTAATCCAAATATGTCATTTTTTATACGCTAAAGTTTGCAATTAAAGTCAAGATATTTTTCTTTAACTTTTCAACTTTAAACCCGTCTGCGATTTGAATGCGACCGTCGGCCAAAGTTTTCTTTTTTAACTTTGATTGTAATATATTTAGTAATATTTTGACACAAAAATAACGGCGGTAACCCTTGAGGAAGTTCATGGCGTTTTTTTTACATAATTGACTTCGTCTACTTCGAAATAGCGATCACTTCCAACGGCAGACGCCTTCGATTTCAATTTTGTTAAGATCTTAGGCCATTTTCATAAAACATTTATGCTGGTAATAATTGGGTAGATATGAGCTATTTTAATTTTTTTTTGTTTAAATTTTAAACTAATAAAGCGACCACTCACACCCGGCAGACGGACAGTTTTAAAATTACAACCTAAAGGAGTACAGACATGTGATTTCAAACCTTTGGTAACTTATGAGGTAGTTGTTTTTACTGCCAGCTCTCACACTAGTAGGTATGGGCATTATTTATCGCTTACGACTAGGTAGCTCACTGTTATTCCAAAATTATCAAAGTAGCTCAACACATTGAAAACTTTGCCGACCACTGTGCTAGATATTCAAGTTTGGATTAGTGAAGTTCCCGAAATACTACCGTAATGTCTCTTGCATATATCATAGGTTTTATATAATATCATTTCTAAGAATTTTATTACTGTAGAAGTTATTCCATTTCAATTATATTACACATATGCACAAAAACACACACAGATAGGCTAATCCTATTACCGAAGGTAATATTTATAATTTCAACAATGCCTATTAAGCCTTTCTATACACAATACAATATCCACTGCTCAATTATATAGAACATTATGCTTATTGTAACGATCTAACGGGCTATATGGCCAAGCGACTTACTTGCTAGTTTACGAGAATGTAGAGCTATAATTGAGCCTTTGCTAATATAACTGAATTAACGAAGTTAATTACACTACGATTGATGAAATTGGTTAGGCAGATATTAAACACGTTAATACTAGGGTCTTGGAAATTTTGGAACTAAATGAATTAAAAGATCTGGTGCACCGGTGACACCGCATTGAATACTCAGCGTTATTAATGGTATTCGAAAGTATTTAACTAATCAGATTTATGTATTTTCTCTATGAGAAGATATCATGTAGGAACAGTTGGCGTATTTAGTTTGTCTCCGCGTTACAGAACCATAGTTAAATACGAATGCCTCATTGGCTAACTCCCACCCCGTCGACATTGTTTACGGTTTTCATTTCACGCATTTATATGAGACTTTTCGAGAAAAGCGGCTCAGGTGGTAAGGCTCGCGTTTGAAACGCGGAGCAATGGGTTCGACGCCTGGCCTAAGTACCTAGACCAAAAACTGCCCATTGGTAAGTTTTGCATACACTTAATCAGGGACCTTATTTACCTAGCCCAAACTTGTAAATTTGGAGACCTTTACCTGAGCTTAATTAGGGACCTTATTTACCTAGCCCAAATATGAAAATTTGAGCTCTGTAAATAAGGTATCTGATGTTAACTTTTGTGTAATTCTACTATATTAAAACTAGAAATAATATCGAAAACGTATGCAACGTTAATAAATTCTTAATCTTATAATATTCACAGTTGAGGTAGTGACATTGTTATTCCAAGCCAGGGTCGCATCGGGAGAACCAGTGGCGGAGAATCATTTTAGCTGACATATGAAAAAGTCCTGAATTTTGCCAAAATTTTGACACCCTGTACCTGAATAACAAGCCCATGGGTATACGAACTACTTGTCTTAAAATTGCTTGCACATAATATACTTAATTAACATCCTGTATGACGAGATCCACCAATAACGTAGGTAATCACAATGAGAAGCTTTAACAATAATTATTTAAGAATTAACCTCTGAGCTTAATTCCTTCAGGGAGAATGCTAAGATAAAATAGACTTGGATTGGCATCCTTTCCCATCCGACACATAGTAGCATTATTCTTTCATAGAAAAGCCTACATAAACTCAATTTACTAGATTATTTGAACGGTTTTAAAAGTTAGACAAATACTGTTCCACTTTCCCAAAATGGAAAATACATATTTGCAGAGATCTCCCTCAGGTAATAAAAAATTCCTCTGTTTACCTAACAAAGTAAATGTTTCTTTTACCTTTTCAAACAGTGGCTCGTCCATTACCTTGTTGTTGTAACCCGGAGTAATTGTTTGTTTTTTGCTCTAATTTGTGCAGTGTAGGTATTTAATACTAATTTAATTTAGACCCCAATGCTGTTATACTGTCCGAACATGATAATTATGTTTAACTGAAGAGAGAGCTGCTATCAGAGAATCCTCTTGAATTATTTCATAATAAACAAGACTGAGTAAAGGATATAATATGTTGTTAGCAGCGTATTCAACTTGAAGATGTATTACCGAAATACTAAATTACAAAGCCCAAGGTGTTTTGAAATGTAATGTTTAAGCTAACATTTTAGGCTAGCGTAATATGCTTGGTCTACCAACATTAGTCAATTATTCTGAAATGTTACATGGTCATTGCAAAATCGCAAAAGAGTGAAGCAGCAGGTCCTCGCAAACATTCGCTGTCTTTATTATTTCTATTTGACAAGTCAGTCGCGACTTTTCGTCTTATTTGACTTTGGCAGGCCGTTTGATTTTTTCTTATGAAATCTGTATTCTGCTAGTCTAGGTTAGTTTGGGCTTTTTGTATATCTATCTATCAGCTCTCCTTCAGTATGTTCCTTCATAATCAACTAGAGAAGGGGCGGAATTTTTCTAGTAGGATTTGCCCTCAACAAGTCTTCTTCATTCGTCAACAAGTCACTCTACGGTATAGGAAACATCCTACTATAAATCCAGAGTTCTAAAGCCTGTAGTCGATTGAGCGTGTTTATTTTCCAGATCCAGATTTTTCAAGTCAGTCCACGTCATATGAAGCATCCTACAATAAATCCACATTTCTAAAGCCTGTAGTCTTTTGAGAGTGCTTATTTTTTAGATACACATTTTGCAAAGGGCTTTAGACAAACAGCGACGATAGACGCTATATTCATTCTACGCCAAATTAAAGAAAAAATCATTTAATTTGGTAAAACATGTGCTTTTTAGATCTCACGCAACCGTTCGATAGAGTGACTCTCTGACGTACTGAAAATACTAGAGAAAAGAAATCTGAACCCTGCGGTCATAAAAATTATTAAATAACTTAACACTGGCAACACAACATTCATTATAACAGATAACAGACTGTCAAAAAGAATACCAGTGCCATCTGGCATAAGACAAGGGGACAGTCTCAGTCCAATTTTATTTAACGTCCTCATGAACGAAATCATCAAGAACGTAAAAACAGCTGGTAGGGGATATAGAATGGGAAATAAAGAAATGAAAGTGGTTTGTTATGCAGATGATGCGTTATAATATTTGAAGATGATGACAACTTACAACGACTCATATACAGATTCGAAAAGGCGGCAGCACGCTTTAACATGATTATCTCCACTCAAAAAACACAGTCACTCACGATCTCCAAAGAACCCGATGTAAGGAGCAAACATAACCAGTAACCGAAATCTCAAGGCGCAAGTAAAGGAGCAAACAACAAAAGCATCCCTAATGTCAGGATTCTTACGTGACATTATTTGGCGAAACAAACATATGAGTATTAAGAGAAATGTAAGAATACACAAGACTTGTCCTGTCTAAACGAGAGATGAGAACACTACCACGAAACACCTGCCCCGAACGACAGAAATGGAGGTAGTAAGATCCATTACAGAATATACATTGAGAGACAGACAGAGAACTGAAGAAATTAGGAATATATATGACATAGAAGGTATAGTAAGCTGGTCCAGGAAAAGAAGACAGGAGTGAAGAGATCACGTGGAAAGAATGACCGACGACCGATTGGAGAAAATAGCGAAACAGGAGAAACCAAACACAACAAGACCTGCTGGGAGACCTCCGAAGCCATGGTTCAAAAGCTGAACATCTGCGTCACAGGATTAGGACAGAAAGAGCCAGGCACATTTATGGTATATACAGGACAGCGTCCTACATTAAGAAGAAGTAGAAGATATTTTGCAAGTCAATAAATCAACATTTATAAAGTGTTTTAGTCAATTGAGCGTGTTAATTTTTAAGGTGCAGATTTTGCCCACCATACAACTGCACTGAGCACATAAATCATCTGACCATTCGCCTTTTTAGCTTGAGCTTCAGATTGTCGTAGTATTAACTGATTCTTTGATTCTGAATTTAGTTCTAAATCGGGATACACGGTCTGGGCATAAAAAGGGTGACCTGGTTGAGCCAATTACTCTTGACTATACACTCTGAACTCGATTCTGCTGACGTTGATGTTAAACCCCCGAAATCTTGTTCAACTTCATTAATTCTATTCAGTAGTTGTTGAAGATCATCCAAACTCTCACACAAAGTGAGGGTATCGTCAAATAAAAATCCATTGATATTGTTATTGATACTTAGCGCTACGTCTTCCAATGCCTCTTTAAAATGTATGCCCCAGTATAAACTGAACTAAAGAGGAGAACGCTCATTCCTGTCAAAGTTCATATTTGATGTTGTTAATATCTGCTTTCAAATCAGCTATTTTATTCCAATGCAGATTTCCAATTCGAATTTCGTCCAACAAGTGCAGTTGCTTGTTATGTTGAAGCTTTTCTTCTTATGTATAAAGTAGATGAATACATCTTTCGTAGGAGAACATCAATGCTAAATAAAGCTTCGCTCATCCCAAATAGATTTCTGGATCCCAACCGACTATCATTAAGATCGAATTATTATTTTGAACAAATTCCTCAATGCTTCGTATAAAACTTGTAGAAGGTAGGTAACTCATGAAACTAATTTTTTGATATGAGATGGTACTTTCGTGTAGGTGTTACAGATTAGGTTAAATAACTTTTTCGTGACTGGCCTTATGTTTTCTTCTTCTATCAGTTTAATGACTTCAACAAGGATCTAATCAGGTTCTGAAATGAAATGGAATATAATTTATTTTACTTAGTTGACAAAATGCCGAAATTGTCATAAGTACATCGAAAAGCTAAATATAAACTACTACAAAAATTTAAAAGGATTTTTGGGTCATTGAAACAATTTTCATTTTTCTTTATTGTCACTGAAAAGTTTATTTATGGACGAATCTTTGATTTCTTCTTTCTATGTTATGGGCTAATTAAATAGATCAAACAGTATCATTTATTCAGGATTTGGAAAACAATGAAGGGCAGGACGTCGTGAGAGCGAGTGATTAAAATACTGCTTCCACTGCAATTCACATTTTTTACCTTTTTTTAATCTGAACTTTCCTTCCAAAAAATGGAAGTAAATAGAAACATTCAAGTTAAACATTCAAGTGCGATCCTCAGGGATTTGTTTAGAATGAAGAGGCAGTATCTTAGGCTAGACGACCGATATATTGTTGCCAGGGAGAACTATATTCATGGTGTCGTCAATCAGGTTGGAGAGGGTTTGAGATTAGTGAGTGAGGTAATGAAGAGAGCAGCTGATAGAAATAATATTTCACTTCGTTCCAATAAGGCAATCGAGGGAAACCCTGAAAATGTAAGAAAAATTGTAACACCTGTTTTCAGGAGGCCTGTTTGGAAGCGGAAAACAGAATCCAGGCGATCTTCTAATCTCTCTAGAGACAGGATCATAAAATTCAAGTGTCTTATCGTAGCCTATATTAATAATTAGCAGTGAAGTACTGAAGGTATGCTAGCGTATTTATATATAAAATCTGCTGAGCGTTGCATGTTTAAGTTGATAATCGCTCGCGTTGCCTGCTCGAGTGGTCATAGTTTGCCTTTAATGTTTATATAATAATTTCCAGGTTCAAGTTCTAACTTAGGACAAATTTTAATAGTTTATGTATTTTAGTGGTTCACACGTTCCCCCGCCCTCTAAACGTTGGTCCCCAACGCTAACACGACATATAGTGCTTTAAAAGAAAAAACCTCAATTCGAGAAAACCTGTCGCATATTACAACATCACATTATATGTAGAACTCTTTTATTCACAAGACGGTCCGGTCTTCTAGTATTTTACCTATCAATATTGAATTTTTACTCATGCTATTTCTGCGACTATATTTAACAATGTTTATTTATACCGTTGATTGGCTAATAGGCGCGTATTGGTCAATCAACGTGTATACACAATTTACCAACCTTTTATAACATATTAATTTTTGCATTGCATTGCCATTTCGTGTGCCTTTAATGAAATATGCTTATACCTGGCTTGAATAATTGCTAGTTTCAGCTTACGTAAGATACGTCCAACCTACGAAAGTTGATCTTTGCATTATCATATTTTGATCAGAATTAAAATATTTGAGTACTGCTACCTAATTCATCTGGAATCCTTTTTTATTCGATATGGTGTATTTTCTCGATGTATTCGTCGAGATTATAATGGATTTGCATAATTTCTCATCTTCTTTTTCCCGTTTCAATACTTTTCGATACATTCTGCAATGCAGAGTTATAATCATTTCCTAATAAATTTTGTTCTTTCCTGAGGTGGACAGTCCATTAGTAAATTGGAGCTCCGAAGTATCTACCAATAATTAATCCCTTTCCATTCTTTAAGGTCATAACCATTACAGTCATCTATTAATCGTCTAAATTTTGTATTAATTCGCTTCCTAAGTATTTTATTGCCTTTTAAAAACTGTCAATACCTTTCCCATATTGGCATCTTGAAACCACCCAAGTAACAATTTAAATGCTAGTTAGATTTATATCAGCTTTAAAATGGTTTTAAAATGGTCGGTAGAAGTTCTGGGGTTTTATGAACACCTTCAAACATGCTAACAGAACTTAAAGTCCATTTATTCTTAAAAGTAAGTTTTAAAGCAGCCTTGGCAGCAATAATATTAAGTGTCCATGGACTTGAGACCGGTTACTATTGTGTTAGCTTTAACAAGGCTTTTGTGTTATCAATCTTAAACTTTGTTGATCTTCTGGAGGGTTTAAGGTATGTTTAGTTTTAAAATAATCTCTCTTAAGACTATAGCATTAAGTTGGATTTAAAACATATTCTTTAAGCACTACATAAAACTTGCAGTTTTATATAAGATAGCAATAAAGCTCAAGTCTTAGATTGGCTACTTAAAAGACTGTATTAGGATTACTGGGAAAATATATTGCTTCATTAAGGCCATATAATCTTTACAAAATTCTATTGAACTTTTCTATTGTTTTCTTAAACCATTACTTTAACTCCTACCGCCTAGAGCTCTTTTAAAGCGGCCATCTTGTCATTCTGACTATCTGTCTTGATTCGGTAGCGGTGTTCAATATGATTTCCTTAAAAATAGAAAATATTTCACATAAATACTTACAAGTCACAAGAAATGATAAGGCCAAGTAGTTTTATGACCAGGC
Source organism: Pissodes strobi (assembly GCA_016904865.1). Taxonomy (NCBI): domain Eukaryota; kingdom Metazoa; phylum Arthropoda; class Insecta; order Coleoptera; family Curculionidae; genus Pissodes; species Pissodes strobi. Next base: position 12,745 of record JAEQML010076534.1, read on the forward strand.
CAAGCAACCTTGGTCAAGACTAAGCAGCTTTACTCTAAGGAACAGTTAGGAGAAAACAGATTAATTACAGTAAATAAAAGGTTATGACAAAACTAATAGGATTTATGCCTTCTTTCTAAGAAACCTTGAGGTGTTAAATGATAAGAAGTATTAATTTAATATTATTCTAATGAAAAATAAAGCAACGGCTTTCGAACAAAACTAACTTTATTCTCCCGATTCATTCCGTATATCCCAATACCACAGCTTACATAATCATATCATATTTCATATTCTAAGTATTTTGATCGCAAAAAAGGTAAGAAGGGTCGACTCATCGGTTTCTTAGCTCGTTGATTGTTGTTCCTACGTTTTATCAGGCGACGTTGCCGGCACAGTCGTAACAGAAGCCACATTTTTACAAACAGCACAAGCCTCCATATTGGAAATATTTTAGGGAGGTAATATTATTCAATAATTTTATCAAAATTTCGCAGTTTCTACCTTAAAAATACGAGGATTTTAACAGTAATACAATATAATGTAGTATAACGTACCCGGGTCGATTCAACATAGTTGAATCAGATAA
>JAEQML010076535.1:0-13311 GCA_016904865.1 Pissodes strobi
GAGTCTAGCTTTATTATATTATTATAGTCTAAGAGTATAACTAACTCGTCAATATAACTCATTAAAAATGTACACTGGTTGAATGGAAAGTTAGCATCTTGGCCTACGAAAAATCAAAAATTGATATGTATTTGAACAGGCACTGTATGCTTGGTATAACCTTGTTTATAGACAAGCATATAAGGAACGTGTGTTCAGGATTTTTCACACGCTATGCTAAATCAATAATTTCCAAGCATAGTTAGTAGCGCATGGGTTTTTAAAAAACATCTTGCATAGCAGTGGTAGTAAAAACCCGTTTTTTATATTTAACAATCATTTTCGAGGTAATAAGAAAATGCATACAAGGCAATTCGCCAAAAGTGATAAAAGTAAGAGCTCACGAAAGTATTGCTCCTGTCCAAACATATTCAAAATCGAGCCAAAGCGCTCCAAATAGAATTATAACACAATCTGAGTTAAAAAACTTTTACAAAAATACAAGGGTTTCATTTCACATCCTGTATATTATTTATCACTTGCATATGCAGTCATGCAAGCATTACTACCCTGTGGAACAAGCAAACGAACACTTAAAACCGCATCTTGGTATGTTGGGTCGATTTTTCAATTCATCGATGTTTGGTTGAACTGTTTCTGTTAGTTAAATAAACCAGAACTGCACTTTTTTATAATTATTGTCTTTTTTATTTAATTTTATAGGTATAACCTTTCATGGCATTGTACGGTCCGAATTTTTCTGTTAAGGCACTATTTTTTGGGGGGTTTATTGCAAGTAAAGTAGAGCATAGAAAAATATGGTAAAAATCATTTTTCTATTTTGCGTTCAAAATGATTCCATTTCGACACGCAAAGGAGTGCCGAAAAGAAACTTTTTTCGACACTACTTTTGTTGATATTAACAAAACTGTTCAATGTCAAGGCAAACTGGCAAAAATTGCGACAACGCTTTGAATGGGATGACAAGATGGCCACGCAACTGCTGATCGGGGCTAGAATAAACTAACGTTTTTCATTAAAAAACGTGAAAAATAGGAAAAATATTTTCAAATATACGTTTTAAAAGACGTTCCTAATTTCGTGCTCATGCGAAAAAATATGGCCTTTTAAAACTAATATCTTAATATACTATTTTAAACGACTGCACTGTCTTGAAAATGGTTAAACACACTAATAACTATTATTGATATTTTTTTTCATACCTACTTCGTGTGAAAAAATTTAATATTTAATGCAAACTTAATGTCAAATGCATAAATTGTAAACTACAACGTAAAATATTATAGGTGTAATTTTAGAAAAATTATGCTGTCGAATACGTGTGAAAACTTCTTTTCACACTAATCTGTATTAAGAAAGTTGATATCAAATACGGGTATATATGGCAACACCGCGATCATGAAAAAAAATTAAACGACTAACCACAGTCATAGAATAAAGAGAATATATGCTGTGCCGCAGTCTACTTTGACCACGATCAAAATTTCAAAGAAAAGAAGTATCTTTTTTCGATCTCCGGAAATGTATTATGGTCAATCGAGCTTGAAAAACCGTGTATGTAGTAAACTGTGAAACTATTTTCTTTCAAAATATCCTATTTTTTATGCATTCACCGTTCGACGATCTCGTTCTCGATTCAGGGATTCAAATAAAATATGAATGAGGATAGTAAATATAGCAAATAATATATATTTGTTTCTACTTCTATACGTTAATTGATTTACATTTACTACCGGTATGAAGCTCATTACAATACTAACTTTTCATTATTAAACTGTGATATTAGGTCGATATCAAAAACAACCATGATCATGACAGATTATTTATCAGTTTTGACAGTTCATAGACAATTTACTTCGTAAATTTTAAAAATTAAAGATCTCTTTTTTTTATATGTCTTTGGTTACGACACTCGCCTACGGCTCGTTTTGTAACTCTCATGCTCGTGCCTTAATGCTCATTGCATAATACCATTTTATTCCCGCGCCATTTTCCACTAGGTTCAAGTTAGGCTAGTCTGTTTGCTTTGGTTGGTTTTTGGCATAAAAAGTACTAGCTTTGCATACTTAAAATATATTTTCTTTTTGTAAATATAAACAATTCCCAAAGAACCATAAACCAAATTATAAGTATTAGCAAAGCATTATTTATTTTATGGTTAGTCAATTATTTAATAACGCGTTGAACTAATTTATGCGAGATATAAATTTGCGGGCGTATAGGTGGGTTACTTAAATCTGGTGAAAATTAGTAACCTTGATCTTCAATCAATGAGTAACTCTTCATCGCCTCTGTTAGGGAGATACGGCAATCAGCTACCGAAACACGGTACTATCTGAAACACTGCAAGATATCAAGATAATATTTCAATAAACTAATAAACATGTTTTAGTTAAAAGTATGAAGAATTCGAGAAATTAGTTTTTAACACTGAAAATTGAAAATGTTTTTGTTTTCCTATTATGGGGTATAAAATCACGAAAAAGTGCATGCTACATTTGGCACATCACGTAATATACGTGAGAAATCGTGTTAGTCTGTTTCTGAAGACGGAATCGGTTCAAATGACAAATATAAATTAAGGCTAACTGAAACTAACCGAAAGTTGAGAACGACTAACCCAAACTAACTAAAAGTAACCAAAATCACAAAAAGGGTTAAAATGAAACGGAACAAATTAAAAAATAGAAGTAAGTTAAAACTAACTCAAAGTAACCGAAATTTGGCGAATAACCAAAACTAACCATAAAAATTAAAATTTGTTATAACCTATCGGATCGGGTTCAAGTTACTAAAATAAAATAGAACTAACTGAAACTAACCGAAAGTTGATTCAACGACTAACCGAAAGTAACCAAAAGCTTCAAAAAAAGGCTAAAACGTATCGGAACAGATTAAAAATATTAAAGAAAGTTAAACCAAAACGAACCTAATTTTGGCGACTAACCAAAACTACCCAAAAACATTAAATTCACTAATCAAACTAATCAAAAGCACCAAATATGGCTAAAACGTATCGAAACAGATTAAAAATATTATAGTAAGTTAAAAATAACCCAAATTAACCGAATTTTGGCGACTAACCAAAATTAACCAAAAATATTAAAAGTGGTTATAACATAACCGTAAGTTGATTGAATGACTAACAAAAACTAATCAAAAGTAACCAAAAGCACCAAAACCAGCTAAGATGTATCGAAATAGGTTACACAAATTTTAGTAAGTTAAAACTAACCAAAACGAACCGAATTTTTGCGACATTATATTTGACTATAACGTATCGGAGCCGGTTCAGATGAATACTTTGGTTTCTTGACAGTGAGTTTCCAAGGTCGCATCACGACACGGAAAATTTTAGTCAACGTCGCGACACGGTTTATGCATTATGATTATAATGTATCGGAACCCGCTCAAATAAGGAAAATAAATTGAGGCTAAGTGAAAATAACCAAAAGTTGATTGGACGACTAACCAAAAACTAACTAAATCTATTAAAATTGATTAGAACCTATCGGAATCAGTTCAAATGACTAAAATAAGTTGAGAATAAGTGAAACTAACCGAAAGTTGATTAGACGACTAACCAAAACTAACCAAATATATTAAAACTTATTATATCGTAGCGGAACCGGCTCAAGTAAGTAAAATAACTTGAGACTAAGTGAAACTAATCGGAAGTTGTTTAGACAACTAACCAAAACTAACCAAATTTATTAAACTTGATTATAAGGTACCGGAACCGACTCAAATGACTAGAATAGGTTGAGACTAAGTGAAACTAACCACAGATCTAGGAAGGGGATACTAACGGCAAGTTGATTATAACGTATCAGAACCAGCTCAAATAAGTGAAATAAGTTAAGACTAAATGAAACTAACCAAAAGTTGATTAGACGACTAACCCAAAGTAACCAAATCTATTAAAATTGATTATAACGTATCGAAACCGACTGAAATGACTAAAATAAGTAGAGACTAAGTGAAACTAACCGGAAGTTGATTAGACGACTAACCAAAAGTATCCAAATTTATTAAACCTAATTATAACGTGTCGGAACCGACTCAAATGACTAAAATAACTTGAGACTAAGTGAAACTAACCGAAAGTTGATTAGACGACTAACCAAACTAACCAAATGTATTAAAATTGATTACAACGTATCAGAACCAGCTCAAATAAGTAAAATAAGTTGAGACTAAGTGAAACTAAACGAAAGTTGATTAGACAACTAACCAGAACTAAACAAATCTATTAAAATTGATTGTAACGTATCGGAACCGACTCAAATAACTAAAATAAGTTGAGACTAAGTGAAACTAACCGAAAGTTGATTAGATGACTAACCAAATCTATTAAGTTGTTAATGTTATAAATAGTAAAAACGAACGAAACTTGAAGTAATATGCATTTATGTGATATATTTTGGTAAACTTGCGTAATCTGCTAAGTCATTTTTTACATTAGATTGTGTTAAGGGTGGGTGAGGGTGACTTTTAGTTTCTCACGACAGACTAGTCGTGTTTCATATCGTTAGATCGAGGAATGTAAGACGAATCGAATGCAAATGGTCTTTTGCTTTTTACAACCACACTTATAACGTTTTAAATTGTAAAAAAGAACGAGACTTGAAGTAATATACATTTATTTGGTATATTTTGGTAAACTAAACTTGATCTCACCCAAACTTCTATCAACTATATATTTCCACACAATTATGAGTTTTCTCAGATCTCAAATTTCCTAGCGTTGCATTATGCTGCGGCATTTTCAAAGCCCCCCTCGGTTGCATCTTTGTGAAGGACTGTGAATTTCTTCTTTATAAACGGCATATTAAAAAATGCCAAATTCTGTAAACAGCTCATCGAAACCTTAATTCGTTCGCAAAATTATGATGCCAAATTTAATCCAAAAATCGCTTGGTCCGCTTGAATCATTCAACTTTATCGTTACAAATAACCAAAAAAAATAATAATAATAATCCTGTCATAACGAAAATGTATTAAAGCGAGAATTTAGTTAGGTCTTTTGTCTAACTCATGGGGAGGTTTTAATTACTTGTTTTAGTTATTTTTATGTCATCATATTTAAAAAAAAAAACTAAATAATATACAGACACATATTCATTTTAAAATTTTGTTACCTAACTTTTTTTAATTTATACTTTCCAAAAGTTTTGTTTGGGTGGATAAAATCAAATATAAAACATATATTTTATAGTATTCAATATCTGAGAAAATAAAAAATATTTCCAAGTAAAAAATGAATCTTGGCGAAATCATTAAATATAACCGGTATAATTACCAACTTCTTGGATCCTGCGTAGGCAGATTACAATATCTATCCAAAGTCGACTCTAGAATAGCATGAATAATGGGTAAAGCTGACGTAAAATTGAGCATTAGAAACCTAATTCATATTTTAGATATTTTAAGCAAATAGGTATAAGAAAAAAAATTGAACAACGGATAAATATTCCAGGTACAGAGTGTTATAAAAAATTCAATCGTCCCTCCTGGTTACGCCACTAACTGAAATGTCAATAGAAGCTAATAGCACAGCTTATTCAATAACCAGCTACTCATCTCTGACGAAATCGGAAAGTTGGAGTGTCGGGCACTGCGCATACCTGCCAGTGCCCTGAGCGGTTCAGTTCCACGATCTCGTGATTTTTCAGGCAATGTAATGACACGAAGCGAACTGAATTCAAAATGAATATTCGCTTCAAAATCCACGACAAATTCGTCCGAAGCTACGGCTATCGCCCTAAAAAGACCGGAAATTTCGGATTTTGTAAAAAAATTCTATATATACCTCGGTTGAGAAGGCCATTATTAACCTCGCACATTATATCCTTCGGCGCTACGCGCCTCAGGATATATAAGTGCTCGGTAAATAATGGCTTACTTCTCAACCTAGGTATATAATATACTATTTTGAACTGCTAGCCGAAAGGATTGTTTTTAAAAAAGACAAATACATTGAAAATTGTCAGCTTACTGATGTGATTGATAGTTTTTCAAAAATTTAAAATTCTCCAGTATATAGATAGAAATGGATCATACATAAATTTGACACACATAAAATACACATTGACTTGAAGCTTTGACAAAATATCAGATTTTGTTATCGAATTCATTCTTCTTTTTATTTATGCGTATATGTAATTTCAAAACACATCAAAGAACAGAAGCTACAAACGGTATAAAACGAATGCCACATAATGATTTCCTGAGAAATCTTTTGAGGTCTCGGCCAGTTTAGAAATAAGCAACATTAATAAGTTAAAAGAACATGTATTACTATAAATCCTCCCATAACTAATATATTGCTACCTGTAATAGACGCAATAGACGAAAACCGTAGATTTTCAATGGAACCGATGCATGATGTGATAATTGTGGTACCTTTTTTATACAGTGTCATTTTCATTTGTGTTCTTTGATGTACTTTGACTTTATATGTATTCCTACTATATTTCCTTTAGAAAACCAGTTCTTGTGCATCTTTGCCAACGAGCACGGAACATTTCGGTATTTAAGAGCCTAAGGTGATTATTAGACGTGGGTTAGAGCTAATTTGGGTGGCATACTGTATATTAATATAAATATTAATTTAGTAGAATCGTTATAATAGATAGCTTACGTACCTATTTTCGAAGTTAAACCTATACCATTTATCTACAATAACAATAGTGCTCTATTTTCTATTCAATTACCACCCTCCTCTTATATTCACTATAAATATCATTACTCATTACGATTAATATTGCGACAGACTTATTTCGTTGATGAGACCATATTTGTCTGCCTCCGATCTCAGTTTGTAATTTTACAACAATCACTTGAACAATTAAATTATGCCTCTCATAACGAATAATTATAGCCTATTAGTTTTCGCATTGCTTTATAATAGGTGATTCACTGTAACAGGTACTGCAGAGCAATAATTAAGTAGCAGAACATTCGCTAAGGTATAATATAAACGTCTTATTTACTTAGCAAAATATAAGATATCGAAAAACCTGCAAAATGTATATGTAATTATTAGATACAGGCCCTTCGAATAATTAAGACCAGTCTGGGAAAAGAATTCACAAGGGCGGGATGATAATAATAGGTTAACACAGCAATCAAAGACCGATTTCATATTTTCAAAAACGCATATTATGTATTTTTAACAGCCTCCTACAGGCATTTGGTCCAACAATACTCTAATGGCTAACGCGTCGGTGATCCCATAGAGAAAGAGACGTTTCTTATACCTATAAAATAGGCGTCAACTGTTGTGTTGATCTAATCATTTGTGGAAACTATTTATTTTCCTAGAGAAGCTTTTAGTCTAGGAAACAAATAAGTCTGAGGAAGCTGATATTTGTCTGATATTTTGTTCGAACTGCTTCATGTATAGTTTGCACTTTTTGTAGATATATAATCAATCATTAGACTCTCTTTTATTAATCCAAGAATACCGATGCCACCTTACCAGCTTATTTTATGGGCATAGTTTTCTTTAGGATCCGACAACCAGATTCTGTCCATAGCTTTGATTACAATTTTGTCCCGGAGGTATCGATAGATCTCTTGATATACTGTATTCATGAATTAAAAAGAAATTGTTTCCACATATCATCAATTAAAATATATAGTGAGGATCAAATTAATATTAATGTAAATAAATATCCTCTAAATTATATTTTATTTAATGCTGTACAATTTTTTTTCGTCGAGTCAAATATAAAATATGGTAAAAACAAAGATGAATATTAATCTAAAATGTCATGAGAAAAAAGCTTAACCCCCTAACCCGCAGTGCGAGTGGGTTAATTTCTAAGAATCTAACTCAGGTGATATAGGGAATCGAGATATGTAAAGAATTCACTTAGTAGCGTATAAAAGGCGCGATTGTCGTTGTTCATGGTTGCTAAGGCATCACTAGTTGTCTGTTTGCAAGTGTCAATAGAAACAGCAAATGACGTCAGAATTAAGTTAATTGTAGCATAATTTTTCATAATACTTCTTTGAAAACTATCATGTTCGACGTCTCTGTAGAGCAAAGAAAGTAAGTCTTTCCGGTGCGCCCGCAAAATTAGGGAGCGGGAAAACTTTTCCCGTGCGCCCGCACCGGAAAACTTTTTCCGCTCCCTAATTTTAAGTGCTAAATTTGCAGTTATTTAGTCACAAAATAAGCATAAAGTATAATAAATTGGGTTAAAATTATACAGCGATGCAGTCTACAAAATTAATCTAGTACATTTTAGCGTCAATAGTCTAATTTTAAGTTAAAAATTATTTTATTTATTCTGACCTTACTTGTCACAAATACATCAAAATTAGCTGCCTATTAAATTACAACAAAGCATACAAACACATTCCCATAGCAACGCTTGATGAATATTAGATACCAGTGTCTTGCTTGTCTTGCAAGTTTGACGTTTACACTTACATTTTAATACAAAATGTATTATGACATGAATTTTATGTTTATGTTTTGATTTCAGAGAGGTATTATGAAAAATATCTTTCATTGCACATCAAGAAACAGCTTTTCCTGCGCTTGCACGACTTCCGGTGTTCGGCTACGCCTCACACCAGAAACTGTGGTGCGCGCACCGGAAAAGCCTAGTTTCCGGACTGGTAATGAAATATACTATTACATGAGCAGAGCAGAGTGATTTAAAATTATGAGAGTGAGTTAAAAATATTTTAGGTCACTAAGATAATAAATGCCTGCTTAGCTTTGTTGTTATGCATTCATTAATGCAATTTTTAAATGTTAAAATAGGATAAAAACTAAAAATAATATCAAAAACAAGAGTCCAACATTTGACTGAAGATGAGAAACCAAGCCCATAAAGCTACCGGAACGCATATAGGTATTTTTCGCTAGACTGCATACCAGCTCTTGCCCATGCTCCTGCCATCAGAGGAGTGGATCGAGAAAAATAATAAGACTCCCAAAAACCTTACTTTTAGTGAGTTTGACTCCAGTTCATCCACACTTCTGGTTGACGATGTAATTATTTTGATTTTAGCGGAGTTATATGCCAATTGTTGGTATCAAACAACTCCTTTACAGTTAATATTTACATTAGATTTATAAACTCGGCGTTGGCGACGGCGTCAGGCGTTCGCGCTGGCGTTGAAGTTGAAAATACCTATATTCATAAGACCATTTATAAAGCCTACGTTGGCGCTGCGGCGTCGGCGCTGGCGCTCGAGATAAATCAACTTTATCTTTTGCCAACGCTCAAGGTCGTTCGTTCGTAGCAAATCCGTAGTAATGACGCCTTAACCAATAAAAACACTAGAACCTAATCACATGACCAAGCAGATGCACATCAGCTGATGTTTGTTTACCTGAACCACAAAGAATTTCTTTGTGACCTGAACCTCGCTGTTGTCTGTTGTCATCGCCATTGTTTTCTCTTTTCCTTTGTTCTGTTTGTCGTTTTCTGGAGTGTGGTCCTTTTTCTCATAAAATATGAGTTTAGAAAGTGAAGGTAAGGATATTTTATTTTATTAAGACGAAATAGAAAAGCTAACAAAAATAATTTTATTTGATAGATTTGTCTCAGAGTGAGGTAGCATATAGCGGGGATGCAGACCTAGATTTGGGGCTACTTATAGAAATCGTTCAAGGCTATGAGTACCTATATAACTTGTCTGATAAGAGGTACAAGGACCAAAAACTGAAAAGTCGTGCTTGGAATGAGATAGCAGAAATTGTGAAATGTCCTGGCAAGTATAGCACTTTGTATTTTTTTTTATATTACTTAATTATGTATCTACAATTTTAGTTGAAATTTGCCAGAAAGCTTGGAAATCAGTGAGGGACAAGTTTGTAAAGGAAAGAAATAAGCAGAAAGCTTCTGGTTCTTGTCCTTCAGAGAATGTTTGGGAATACTACGACACAATGCTGTTTTACAGCAAATTTAACAAACCCAGAAGGTAAGCATATGGATATTACAGATTAATAAAAATTAACTTGTTGATTCTTTCTACTTTTTTTGTACAATAGATAATTCTATGTTTAAACAAAATGTGGCAGCAATTAAAAAAGAGTTTCATATGGAATTTACAGGAATTATACTAATTGTATGTGTTTGTAGGACATTCGGCAATATAAAGGCTCCTGTAGATGTGCCAATTCCGGAGAGTAGGCCTTCCTCTTCGCTGTCTACAGGATCAGCATGGTCTTCAGTTGACGTGATTTTGTCACCGGATCCAGAAATGCCGATGAGCCCGGTCCAGACCCAGATTACACCTGACAGTGAAACAGCGGGAAGCACTAGTGAAGTTATAACATCAGAGGAAATGGGCATCAAAGCTACACCATCAAGTAAGGAATACATTTTTTAGTGATTGAATTATAAAAAATATATATTTATTTATTCAGTACTTTACAGGTACGAATTATAAATGAGATATACCCTATTACAGAGTACTATTCTATTCTAGGTATTTAAGATATGTTAGGCAGTAATAATAATTCTTGCTAAGCTTAGCAATTATCTATTTTTGGAAAATTTGGTTCAATTTTGCTTTTAACTTTATATAAGCATCTCCAAATATATCAGAATCATTCTGTACATCGTTATAGGCCACACACATTTGTAAGGAAGGCGAGTTTAGGTGATAATTACTTCGAGCCACCTCAGTGATGGAGAAGGTGTATGGATTCCTCATAAGATAAGAAGGAACATTAAACTAATTCTTAATAGAAAATTCGGATTATCAACAAGACCGTGCAACATTTTATATAAGTATAACATACAGTGCATCTCTCTACGTTTGTCCAAAGTTGGTAGCTCATATTTCTCATGCAACCACGTTCTAGACACCATTGCGTCATAATCCCCTTGCTCCTTATAGTACATATAGCATAGAATTTTGTTCTGAATTCTCTCAATGGCATATTTGTGACCCAGATAATGGGGACTCAAAAGGATTGATGCATACTCCAACAGGCTTCTAATAAGAGATACATATAGGTGCTTTATACAATTTTGATCGGTAAATTATCTTGTGTTTCTTACAATAAAGCCCTATTTGTAATGCCCGTAACGTGATTTCTAAACATTACTTTGGATATATAATATAATTCCATAATTTTCTTACAGGAAAAAGAGCAGTGTCCGGAAAACACAAGAGAGCTGGCCAAGCAGCATAGTATGAAGAAGTTGTAAGTACTGCAAAGAAAATTTGCAGTGTTCTAGAATCAAAAAGAACAGGACCCAGCAGCACAAATAGTAAATTTGGCGAGTATGTTGCTGCAAGGTTGGATGAATTGGAACCTGAACAAGCGCAAGAAAAGCGAAGAGAAATAATGCTTTTATTAGATTAGTTTCATTTTTATGTTAATTTTAATATAAATATAGTTTAATTTAGTTTATTTTTATAGGCATGCTATTGATGTTTTGTTTCTTTTTTTTTAATATATTGTAGTGGCAGTTTTGCCACTTCCTATAAAGAACTGTATTTATATTTTCTACCTAGTAAGAATTAGATATTAGCAATTTATAAACTCCAATTACAAAAAGAAACGATCATAAAAAATAATGGTGTATTGCCATATATCAATATCTGCAATACAAAAAAGAATTAAAATGAGAAGTTTCCAAATTCAAAACATGCTTTATTGTTTAAAATACATAGCATTTGTTAACAAAGCTTACTTATCTGCAATTGCCTAAATAAATATATTGCCAAGTTAAATTATTAGGTACCATTTTTAAGGACACACATACAAAAAGATTTACAGAAAAAAGTTTTGAAACAGTACAAATAAATGTCCAAACTGAGAGAACAAAAATGATGAAAAAAAAACAAGCAAATGTACATAAACAAAAGACAGCCGGTAAAACAATCAAAAATATGTCATCCAAAATTAAAATGTTACAACTACAATTAGCACTTATAGGCAAACTGAAAGAATCCGCTCAAGTCATAAAAGGTTGGCACAATCAACAATGACTTCAACCTCCTTCTAAACATGGTTTTATCCTGAACTTGTCTGAGAACAAGTGGCGAATGATTAAAGAAATTTTTGCTGTTATAAATGGGTGGAATTTGGAATAGGCAGAAAAATAGTTTGGGTTAGGCGCATATTATAAATAGAGTTGGAGTTGGTGTGTATATTGTCTTTGAATTTCTTGTGCATCAAACAAGTCGTCTCCAAAATGAAATTACAAGTCAAAGTTAATATTCGATGCCTTAAAAATAGCGGTCTGCAGGATTCCCTCACATTTGCCTTACACATATATATTTTACCTGACACACTAGTACTAGTCAAATCAATAATATCCAAACAAAATATACTTAAGTGAATATACGGCTTACAAAAATAGTGATGAAACATATCATAAACAATACATGATTTCTAAACTAAGCTAATACTTAAAACAAAAAAAAAACTACAACTTCCAAAAATAATAAACTAAACTATAATGATATTGAAATGAACTATAATTCGTAACATTTTTATTATGTGAGTAATAAATCTCTATTTACTATTTCATCTTGCCAATCCACTTTTCCTTCATTCAAAAAGTAATCGGCCAATGAATCCCTAAGGTTATATAAATCTCTTTTTGACATGTTTGCTGCCATTCTTCCTACAGATTTCAAAGGAGCTTCATTCTCATTCCTCCACCCACCATTTTCAGTTCCATCCTGATCTACATATCTGGGTGGACAGTAGTGATGAGGCAATTCAATCTGGCAGTAATTATGGAGAACAACAATCGCCTTGATGAATTTATCAATATTTTCTGCACTTGAATTTATTGTTGTTCTTAATAAACGCCACCGAGCAGCCAAAATTCCAAAGGTGTTTTCAATGACTTGCCTAGCCCTAGACAACCTGTAATTGAAAATCCTCTGGGTATTTGTCGCTTTTTTCCCAGGATAAGGTCTCATAATATATGGTCTTAATGGAAAAGCTTCATCAGCTACAAGAAAAAATGGAAGGTGTCGATGAGAATTAGGCAGGTTGGTGGTATTAGGAATATTCATAAGTTTTTGTCAAATTTTTGTCCAAAAATACTGTTTTTAAACACCCCACCATCACTCTGTGACCCATAGGCACCTATGTCAACCAACGTAAATTTGTATTCACTATCACATGCTGCCAATAAGACAATACTAAAACTAATCTTATAGTTATAAAAGAGTGAACCACTTTTTGCAGGTGCCTGGATATTTACGTGCTTGCCATCAAGTTGGCAATTGGGAAAATTCCATCTGTCCTGAAAACCATTGGCACTTTTTCTCCACTCTGCTTCATTTTCTGGGGTTTTTAAATACACCGGA
>JAEQML010076536.1:0-13310 GCA_016904865.1 Pissodes strobi
TAAGTTTAGGTTGTCTACCAACATAGAATACGATCTAAAAACCTTGAATGCCGTCGATTTTTGGTAAAGCCAAACATTCATAATTTAACTCTTTTCCTCAAAAAGTGTTAAGTTTCGCTAGCAACACATGAGAAAAAATTAAGAACATTGAAAATTTAATCTTCAATTGCTTGCAAAAGTGCACATTTCTGTTTAAAATTATAAAATGGGATTACGGGCTTCGTTTTTTGAATAGCTTGGATTAGTGTCATTTCTACACTGAAATTTTGAAAATTATTTTATATCTTGTTATATCAAATTTGGAATGTTTCCTTAAATTCCACCTAGCAACTAATAGAGGATTATTTATTTTGGTTTCGAACCCTTCATATATATCTTATTCGCTTCGCATCATTTCTCAAGACACGCTGTAGATAATTATTTGGTCATTTTGAAAATTGTGAAAGGCAATATAATGCACTTTTCGAAGCCTAATGACGGTATGCGAATTCAATCTGGAACGATATAAAATGTTTTTTAATTTTTCCATTCGTAATTTCAATATTCTTAAAAACGTGATTATTTATAATTGCTTTGGCTATTTGTGAAATATTTGATAATTTTTCAGGATTTAAATCTATAAAAGAGGCTCAAATTATAGAAAATAAGTATAGCCAGGTTTTCGGCGTTAGGCCAAGGATATTTTGTAATATTTAATGTCGAAAATTTCAAAAATGGTCAAATCAAATGTTGATATATTATTTATTTTGGAAATCAGGTTATTCCTTTAAAAAACGAATTTAAATATTCTCTACAGTTTTGCGATTCCTTTTTGATTTAGCTGATGTTGGATTCAGGCCATTTAGGAAAAATTCATAATTTTTGTATCGGTTTAAGTGTTTTCTTTTTCTGTCTACAGAAATAAAGCCTGTAGCTGGGTCTAAAAATACAGGAAGACACAAATTCGATTCTCACTATTGAAATCACGTAGACGGTAAGAGATGCAGCAAAGTTTAAATTGGGGCAAAGCTGTGCAATTTAGTGCCCAGTATTTTGACATTTTGAAGCTTGAAATATCTCGAGTACTACTTACGGAGATATCCGAGAAAAACTGAAATTTTCGATTTTTGTTTTTAAATTTTTATGACGTTATTTTTGGAAATATCAAAAACATATTAACACTTTCTAGATGCACTTTTTACCAGTCTATCCTAAAAGATGTTAGTTTTCTAACTATTTTTTTTAAATACGTACCTGCAATTCGTATAATTTTTTTGCATATTTAGGGGGTAATTTGATAAATTCTATCACCATATAATTTTAATTTAAAGGCGTTATTGACGAAATTACCCGAAGTCTTTTAAAATTTTAGATATCAACTTAATCTGCGCCTGTTAGTATTGTAAATTATCTAAGTTGTTTATTTTGTCAATAACGCCTACAAATTAAAAATATCTGGTGATGGATCTAAAATTGATAAAAATTGTAAGTTGTAAAAAAATTGACCTGATGATGGTTCTAAGAATTCGAAACGTTGAATTAGAAAACTGACATCTTTGGATAGATCGTTAAAAAGTGCCTCTAGAAAGTGTTAATATTTTTTTTAAATTTCCAAAAATAGCGTCATAAAAAATTAAAAACAAAAATCGAACACTTAGGTTTTTCTTGGATATATCCGGAAGTACTAGGGATATCTCAAACTTTAAAGTGTCAAGATACTGGGTAATAAATTGCGCAACTCTGCCCCCAATTTAAACTTTGCTGCATCTCTTACCGTTTACGATATCCCAATAGTGAGTAGCGAATTTGTTTCACCCTGTATAAAGAATAGCCATGTTCAGGGTTGAAATAGAATAGTTAGAAATAAACGCGGTAGGAAAATATACGAGAAAATTCTGTATATTAAAATTAAGTGTTCCGAGAAAGGGCAGAAATTACTTATAAAGTACTTATTCCTGTGGGCCAGCCTGCAACTGAGAGGCCATGACACCGGAGTCCCCTTGGTCTTTTTTAGGCAAAGACGTGCCCACGGGCGAGCATGTTTTATGAACCGGCTTGCCATACTTAAATCTTATTCATATTAAAATATAGTTCAAGGTTTTGCCTTATATTTTGCTATTTAAAATCATTTAAAATTAAACGTGCTTGTTGCTACCACTTGGGTCTGTAAGTCTGTATATTTTTTGCAATTTATTTCAATTCAGAAATGGTCTTTTCTACTGAAAAACGAGTGGAAATATGATTTTTTTTATGGTGCTGAGGATATGATTTGAGAATTGGCATTACTCTTAATGAAATAGTCCATGAAAATAACGGGGTACATTTAACCTCGAAGCAAATCAGGTAGAAGATTTTATTTTATTATCTTATATTATATATTGTTGAAAGTATGCCGAAACCAAGTTTTCGACCTCCTGCACGCTTGGCGCAACTAACTGTAACCATAAAATCTCAAAATTTTGTCACTTTTCCGGATTTTCAGCTATAACTCCTTTTCTCTGAGTCCTAGCAAAAACGATACTATATTCAATTTGAAAGGGAATAAAAAGCCAAACAACTTTGATATAAAAAGTAAGCGAGCTAGAGTTCGCTGAGTTCGTCAAAAATCTGAAAAATTTCTCATTTTTTACTTCAAGTTGTATTTAAATCAACTAACCAACTTAGGAAAGTAAATGACTTGGAAACCCTGCATATATGAATATATTAGGTAGGATATTGTATATCTAATTGAAACGCATACATTTTTGAACCGAGATACTTGCATGCAAGGGGGTTTTCGCCGGCCCAAATATGATTGTTGTGGAAATTAGGGTAGCTAACCTAGAGAAGTTAGCTTTATCTATAAACATCATTTCTATGTTAAACAAGGGATTATGCGCAATTTTCTCCCTGCTCCAGAAACTAACGACAAAAATTAACTAGTAAAGGAAAGTTTCGAAGAATTACGCTTAGACTCGTTCCCGTATCAAGGGAATAACAAAAAATCGTGCAGAATTTTTCAAACCAGAACGTGCGAGTTATTCAAATTATTTCCAGTTTTTCTAGTACTAAGTTCAGAATTTTCATCAATCGAATTTAAAACTGCTTCTTCAATTTCTGTAGCTCTTACAGTCCGATGGGCCATATTTAATTATTGATTATTTGGCTTCAGAGTACATGTTTCAGTTAACCTTCTATGTACATTTGCGAATGCTCGCCTATCTGGTATGACTCTAGTAGAAAAGCGCTCTTGATACAATCGTTAGGTTCCTGCGATGTGCCAGCAGCCACACCATGCATGTCTGTCAACTCCTCATTAGTAAACTCAACCATTCCGTTTGAAAATAATAATGCTAAGTTATTTTAGACACCAAATTAATAAGACGCGAATACCTGAACTTAAAAACTGATCTGCCCAAGTAAAAGACAACAGAATTAATAAATCTTACAGGCACAGCCTACTTATTAGTCGATGATAAGTAATAATTCTTTTTTAATGAAGTAATAGGTTCTTTAAATCCTCTACTGAATAACTTCCAAAATACGAAGTGGTACGTAAACTATAAAGAAGTCTAAAGTATATTTTTTAAATCCTTATTAATTTATGAGCAGATTTGATTTAGCGCATTTTTTAGTACGACGCACGGTTTTCGCATAAAAAATAAAATCTATTTCTCTGCATGGTGGTTATTAGTGATATTGTCATATTAACGATATTGTTATGACCAAGCAGAGAAATAGATTTAATTTTTTTAGGCGAAAACTGCAATAGATCAAATCTGCTCATAAAAATTAATAAGGATTTCAAAAATACACTTTAGGGTTTGCGTACCACTTCGTATTTTCGAAGGTTTTCAATACAAAATTTAAAAAAACCTATTACTTCATTAAAGAAGAATTAGGTATTACTTATCATCGGCTTATAAGTAGGCTGTGATTGTGAGAATTATTAATTCTGTTGTCATTTAGTTTTATAGTTTAGTTCATGTCTTCGTGTCTTATTAATTTGGCGTCTAAAATATCTGAGCATTATTATTTTCAAAAGGAATGCATCAGTTTACTAATGAGGAGTTGCAGACATGCATTACAGGCATGGTTTGGCTGATGGCAAATTGCCGGAACCTAGCGATTGTATCAAGAGCGCTCTCCTACTAGAGTCATACCATACCAGATAGGCGAACATTCGCAAATGTACATAGAAGGTTGACTGAAACATGCACTTTGAAGCCAAATAATCAAAGAAGCCCATCGCACTGTAAGAGAGAGAAAATACTGAAGTTTGGTACCAAAAAAATTGGAAATAATTTGAATCCCTGGCACGTTCTAGTTTGGAAAATTTTGCAAGTTTTTCTGATATACCCGTATCATATTCAACGGGTCCAAGCGTTACTTCTCACAGACTTTCCTTTGCGAGTTAATTTATGTCATTAGTTTATGGAGAAAATTGCTCATAATCCTTTGTTTGCCCATGAAATAATGTTTACAGATGAGACTAACTTCTCCAGAAATGCTATCGGAAATTTCCACATCAATCATATTTGGGCTGGCAACACCCGATACATTTCAATTAAATATACAATATATTTAATATATTTATACAAGATTCACGGTCGATGGTAGGTTAGACGTTTATGGAAAACGGAAAGCAGGCATTTTCTGAAAATTTGGTATCTTACATTCTCTTACCTGTTCTATCCATCTAAAATATTTTCAGCATTGCGATGTTGTTACTTCTCTCAAAAAGTCCTAGCAACTTTATTTTTTTAACAAGTTTTTAGAATCAATATTTTATTATAACAATTTTTTGTTAATATTGCCCTGTACAGGGTGATCCGGTATATTTTGATCAATGGATATCTCGGCTAATATTGGTTTTAAAAAGACGTTTAAATTAGCGAACTTTTAGTATTTTTTCTGCACCATCATAAAATGAAATCAGAACAAACAATCGAGCATCAGAAGTCATATATATTTTTATTAATTATGATTTTTTTAAATGGAATACATGTTTTTTCTTCACCGTTTGATACAGAAATCTTTTCTGATTTCAAATATATTAATATTATATTGAATTTTATAAATCTACTTTTTTAAATAACTAACAATTTAGTAAACTATTTTAATTAATTGTCATGGTTATTATTGTCTCTCTGACAAGCGGATGATAATGTGAGTTGATTTCCTATGAATAATGGGATAATGGTCCAAGAGCTGATGATGACGAAATTAGGGAAGGTATTTTAGGCAAGTTGAAATAATAAAAAAATAATTTTTTATCAATGTGCGAATCTTTGAGTCAGGCAGCGCGTTATCGGTTATTTAGCTACTGCGCAGCATATGACATTTGCAAAAGAAAATAAACTAAAATAATATGTTTTAGGCAACTTGGATACTTTTTAATATCTTACTTTGGTTTATATAATCCAGAAATAACAATCCCAGACTATTTTCTTGGTTTAAAAGTATGACTTGACTCACTAAAATACAGGAAGCTATAAATTCGAGTGCATGCAAGGGGATCCCGGGAACCGTAAGAGATGCGAAGTCGGTTAAATTAAGGCAAAGTTGTGCAATTTAATGTCCAACAAGATGCCGTTTTGAAATTTGAAAAATATGAACACTTCCGGAGATATCCGACGTTATTTGAAAAAATGTTTTAAAATAAATAACACTTCTTCATTGCCACTTTTTCCCCTCTACAAGAAGGCATTGTTAAATTTAAAATTCGACGTTTCGTCTTCTAGGAACTATCCATCAATTTAATATTTTTAAATACGGTCCTGGATATTTTTTTTGTTTTTCGTTGCCTATTAGCCTCCCTAAGGCAATGACGTATCGCAAATATAAGAAAAATTTATAATTTTATGAAAAATTCGCTGTTAAATGTATGAATCGACCATCTCTGTCTAACATATTATTTTATTTATAAATCCGTCTTTATTCAACGCATTGAAGAACGATTAAGTTGGAAACATTTATACATTTATGTTGAAATGGAAGTATGGGTAAATTAGGGCTAGATAAATAATAAAATCAAATTTTTGAATTTGATTTTTGACGGTGAGTCCAGAAAAAAAAAGGTTTTCTTTGACCAACATTTTGAAAAATGTATCCACAAAGCCCCAGATTTTCGGGAATGTGGGCCAAGGGAATCCTAGTTTCTCTTGTTTCTTAATAAAGCCAATTTAAAAATTATTAGATAGTTGCAAGGAATACCTAAGAATAGGAAAAAGGTAGGAAATTAGGTTTTATTTAAAATCTAAAATCTCACGAATGTTAAAGAACTAGGTAAATAAAATTTTAGTAACCAACCTAAATTTAACTCATAAGCAAACCGCTAAAGTATAACTTCAGTGTTTTTGCGAAATTGAAATTCAACATTAACATAAAAATAGCAAAAACATACAGCAAATAAATACATAAATAAACAACCTATTTATGTATTTATTTGTTGTAGGTTTTGCTATTTTTATGTTAATGTTGAATTTCTATTTCGCAAAAACACTGAAGTTATACTTTAGCGTTTTGCTTATGAGTTAAATTTAGTTTTGTTAATAAAGTTTTGTCTATATACCTAGACCTTTAACATTTGTGAGATTAAAGATTTTAAACAAAACTTAATTCCCTACCTTTTTTCTATTCTTAGGTATTCCTTACAACCCTCTAATAGTTTTTAAATTAGCCTTTTATGGGTGTGGGTTAAGAAAAAACCTAAAATTCCCTTGGCCAATGTTTCGGAAAATCTAGGGCTTTGGGGGGTACATTTTTCAAAACGTTGGTCACAGAAAACCTAGTTTCTTTCTTTCTGAACCCATACTGCCAAAAACCAAATTCAAAAATTTGATATTATTGTTTATCTAGCCCAAATTTGCTCATACTCTCGTTCAACATAAAATTATAAAAGTTTCCATTTTCATCGTTTTTCAATGTGTTGAATATGGACGGATTTATAAATAAAATAATGTGTTAGATGGGCGATTCATACATTTTAGGGCGAATATTTCATAAAATTATGAAATTTCCTTTTGTTTGCGATACGTCATTGCCATACGGAGGCTAAAAGGCAACGAAAAACAAAAAACATATCCAGGACCGTATTTTAAAAAATTAAGTTGATGATGGTTGCTAGAAGACGAAACGTCGGATTTTTAATTTAACAGTGCCTTTTTGCAGAGGGAAAAAGTGGCAATGAAAAAGTGTTATTTATTTTAAAATATGTTTTCAAATAACGTCAGATAAAACCAAAAACGATTTTGCAAAATTTCGTTTTTTCTCGGATATATCCGGAAGTGTTCAGAATTTTTCAAATTTCAAAACGGCTTCTTGATAAACATCAAATTGCGCAACTTCGCCTTAATTTAACCGACCTCGTATCTCTTACGGTTCCCGAGATCCCCATGCAGGCACTCGAATTTGTAGCACCCTGTATATGCTGTTTGACGGATCCTGATAATCTTTATTAGTTTCCTTTCATGTCCGATGCGTCTCAGTACTTCTTCGCTCGTTATTCTATGTGCCCTGGGTATCCTTAGCATATGCGCCTATAAATCCTCATCTCGAATGATTCCAGCTTTTTGACAGTTTGAGCTTTTAATATCCAGGTTTCTACCCCGTACAATAACACTGACCACACAGAACACTTAATAAACCTTAGTCTAATTCGCAGACATAGACTTTTTTTTTATAAATATTGAAGAGTAAGCAATAAATATCTTTCCATTTCTATTCTGATCTTGATTTCTTCATCTGGATACCGTAACACCCACTGAAACACAAATTGAGACTACAAATTAAACAGTTGCGGGGACAGGACGAAGCCTTGTCAGACGCCTTTTTGGATTTTGATTTCGTCCATTTCCATATCTTCAACCCGCACTACTGCTGTTTGGTTAACTTCTTCATTATACGTATGTCGCTTTGATCCAAGTTGACACTTATTGGGTTCTCGATAAGTCTGTCATATTGGACTTCATCAAATGCCTTCTGGAAGTCGATGACACAGATGAATACATTTTTGTTGTACTCTTTACACTTCTGTAGCATTACTTAAAAAGCGAACAGAGCTTCTCTAGTTCCTAATCCCTCTCTGAATCCAAACTGCATCCCATTCACTTGTTCTTCACAGGATGATTTTTACAATGAGGCCCATCCTATATTCGTCGTATGACTTTGGGTGGTTTTTTTTTAGGTAGCGGAATAAACACTGGTTTAAGGCAATATCAAGAAAAAATATTTAGGTAACATCTTGAATATCGTCTTTATTGATTAACGTGTACGAACCCGATATAGTATCAAATATTGTTTCCTCTTGTATTGTAGCCAATCTCCTCGGACGGTTCGATTTACGAACTTTTTTTTAGCCTGTACCTTATCCCATGATCGAAGCCACTATCGCTGGTAGGTTTTCAGATTTCCAAAAAAAAAAGAAAGTGAACAAGAAGACTCCGTGTAAAGTGAGCCCTTTTACGAAAATCATTCACATTTCTTTTAAAAGATAGCTTTCTTACATATATTTCGATTTTTTGTTTATTCCTTTATATGCAATACTTTTTGAGATATCACATTTTCTCTAAAAGTTTGCATTTCTTATCACACACTATATGCTACAGATTAGATGTTAAATTAGACTATTCAAAACAGGTAATTTATTAATTTAAGAATCTGCTTAAAAGGCAAGAGATAAGAATCAAGAAAATTCATAAAAATACCGTATAAACCTTCTTAGCAATTTAATGATATCTTGTATTACCGCCTTGAGCAAGTCCTTGCAGCTACTAATCTAAAGCGGTCCTCAAGCATTTCATTTTTTTTTCAAAATTCTTTTCTGGAAACTATGAAGAACTACCGTCGACACTGCTTTGATAAAAAGAGAAATAAGCCACAAGCTGAACAAAATTCGCAAATCGGTCCCCTGGTTCAGAAATTACAAAATTTTTGCAGATTTGTTTCTCGAAAAGTCGAGCATTTTCCATACAACTGAAGTGAAGTAATAAGCAACAATTTGTCTGATAAATACAGATTGAAGTTAGCCAGTAACGTCATTCTGTATATCTTCATCCAAAGTTTTAGATTGTTGCCCCTTTTTATTATCATGGGATCAAATTTTGAAACCAAATTTCTTATGCAGACGGAGCTGACGTTTCTATTAGAATACCTGTCATTAAAAGTAATGGCAGTCCTCAAATAGAACATATTCTAGTTTCCAAGTTTCTATAAATGCAATGATGCCAACACGTCATTTAGCAGAAGGTACCAAATGAAAATTTTGCATGTACTTGACGACGATGATTCGGATAGAACATTTCAGTTTTGTGAAAACATGATATGGAGAATTATGGCTACACCCTATTCTATACCAAAATTACCCAAAC
Organism: Pissodes strobi; assembly: GCA_016904865.1. Taxonomy (NCBI): domain Eukaryota; kingdom Metazoa; phylum Arthropoda; class Insecta; order Coleoptera; family Curculionidae; genus Pissodes; species Pissodes strobi. The sequence goes on from JAEQML010076536.1 coordinate 9,330, forward strand.
CATTGGCGTGGCGGAACAGGTACAATTGAGTGGCCGTTATGATCACCTGACCTTATCTCTTATAGAATTCTTTTTATGGAGTTGTTTTAAATCGCTAGTTTATAAAACTTAGCCGGTTTCCAAGAAGAGTTACGTTAGAGGATAATCGATGCTGATGCTTCTCGAAGTATTCCAAGTAATTTTTCAGGAAGTTATGAAGGAATTCGGAAATCGACTTTATTTTTGTCTAGAATAAAATGGAAATCATTTTAAGCACTTGATCAAATAAAATGAAAAAAAAAACAAGTATTTGCGTTATTGCAAAAAAGAGAGTTTTATCACTACAGTTGTGTTTTAATTTAGGCTTGGGACCCTTTTAAATATTTCATTTACACAAAATAATATAACATTTTCTTAAAATGTTGATAACATTTCGTACTTAAGTCTCATCAAATTTGGTATCGCTGAATAGTATATTTCATTACCAGTCCAGAAACTAGGCTTTTCCGGTGCGCGCACGACAGTTTCGGAAGTAGTGCAAGCACAGGAAAAGCTGTTTCTGGACGTGTAATAAACGCTATTTTTCATAGTACCTCTCTGAAATCAAGACATAAACATAAAATTATTATAATTTTACGTATCCAAATCATGTCATAATACATTTTGTATTCAAATGAAAGCAAACGTCAAACTTGCAAGACAAGCAAGACAGGTATTTATCTAATATTCATCAAGCGTTGCTATGGAAATGTGTTTGTATGCTTTGTTGTAATTGAATAGGCAGCTAATTTTGAAGTATTTGTGACAAGTAATGTCGGAATAAATAAAATAATTTTACTTAAAACTAGACTATTGGCGCTAAAATGTACTTGAGTAATCTTGTAGAATGCATCGCTGTATAATTTTAACTCAATTTATTCTACTTTATGCTTATTCTGTGACTAAATAACTGCAAATTTAGCACTTAAAATCAGGAAGCGGGAAAACTTTTCCCGTGCCCTAATTAGGGACCGGGAAAATTTTTCCCGTGCCCGGACCGAAAAGACTTACTTTCTTTGCTCTACAGAGACGTCGAAAATGATAGTTTTCAGAGAGGTATTATGAAAAATACTTTTTGATAAGCTTTCCATAGAGGTACCACAATTCGGGTAGTGCGATTTAAGATTTTAAAGTAGATGACGATAGTTCTTCAGGGGGTGGGTGAGAGTGAGCTTCAAAGAAAATATCTCATTTTAATTACTCCCTGCTTTTGTAGAAATGGTTTTTTTTTTTGTTGAGATCTTGTTTAGTGTAGAAAATATAGTCCATCAGAATACCTAAACATGGTTACACCTTTCGGTCAAAGTATCATTGCCCGAAAAGCATAACTCCTGCATTTCAAGAATATATTAACGTTACGGGCTGCATATTTTTAAATAAAATAGATAATGAAATTACGCCTGTCAACCATATCATTAAATGAATAACGGATTCGGGCTCTCTTGCTGCTTGCTGAACGAGTCCCAGACATTGACATGTACTATCGATGGTCCCAGATAATCTTCCCGGCACCAGGGAAAGTTATTTCTTTTAAAAGAGAGTTAAGAAGAAGTATTTTGGTTTACAGCATATAGGAGTTTTAATGATATTTTACATAAACGTATAATTATGTTTCCTTTGGATTCCACATATGCTTTTTTCACATAAATATAAACATTTTGACCTTTTCTTCGGTTGATGACTTTGTGCGTTTAAATTGAAAAAATATATTATTTTTGATTTGATTTTCATTTTGTTTAAGTGTAGGCGGCCTGATATTTCTGTTTTTGCCCTTTTTTGATATGATTAGTAAAATAGGCCATTATTGATATGAACTCTGTAATTAAATAAAGAGCGGCAAATGTGAAGTTAAGAAGGCATTTTTTTAAATCGGCCTAATTGCTGTAAATTGTTGCAATAATTTTGAAAATATTAAAAAACAAAACAGTAGCATTTTATTTTTGATGGAAAAAGATCCTTAATGCGATTAGGTACCTAGAACTATGTTACTCGTATTTCGGAGAACGTTTAGGTAACATCTTGGATATCGGCCGTATTGATTAACATGTACGAACTCGAAACAGTATTAATTATTTTTTCTTCTTGTATTGCAGCCAATCTCCTTGGAATGAGCCTCAAGAATATCTGGGGGAAATATTCTATGACTCTAATTGTTTGCTGCCCGCCAGTGATAATTTTTCCAGGTAGGTAATCGACTTGTTGTTCTTAGAACTCCAGCCAGAGATATAGTGATCTTGAGACATTAATGTAATTCAACAGTATTAGATGTTAAACTGAAGAATCTGTGGTGCTCGATGTGACGCAATTTTTCTGAACTTAAAGCTTCGTTCTCTGTGTAACAAAGATAGAGAATAATGTGAAATTAACCGTACTCAGTACTACTGGGCAATTGCGAAAATTTACGCTAAATGAAAATATTTTTATTCAGCTAGATTTTAAATTATTTTGTTTTAATAGTGTGCTGTATCGGTTTCTATGATGCAGTTTTTAATTAAAAAAATGACGCTCTTAGTTTTGGCTGCCACTTTTAAGCTTTGTCATTTTTGAATCAACGGATCGATTTACGAACTTTTTTAGCCCGTACCTTATTTCTCCCATGATCGAAGCCACTGTTGCTGGTAGGTTTTCAGATTTCCAAAAACAAAAAAGAAAATGAATAAGAATTGAAGATATTTTTTTTTCAAAACTTTAAATCGCTCTCCGTGTAAAATAAGCCTTTTTACGACAATCATTCACATTTCTTTTAAAAGATAGCTTTTTTACAAATATTTAGATTTTATATGCAATACTTTTTGAGATATCATATTTTCTCTAAAAGTTTGCATTTTTTAGCACACACTTATAGGCTTCAGATTAGATGTTAAATTAGACTATTCAAAACAGGTAATTTACTAAAATTACCTTAAGATCGATACTTTATTAATCTGCTTAAAAGGCAAGAGATAAAAATCAGGAAAATTCATAAAAATACCGCATAAACTTTCTTAGCAATTTATTAATATCTTGTATTGCCGCCTTGAGCAAGTCCTTGCAGCTCTCTATCTAAAGCGGCCCTCAAGCAATTCAATTTTGTTCAAATATCTTTTCTGGAGACTATGAAAAACTACCGTCGACACTGCTTTGATAAAAAGAGAAATAAGCCACAAGCCACAAGCTTAACAAAATTCGCAAATCGGTCCACTCATTCAGAAATTACAAAAGTTCTGAAACATGGAACTACTGTTCTTAGATATTTCATCATAACTTACAGTTTCAAAAAATAAGCTAATTTGAAATTAAAAGTCAGTTTTCAGCTTGTTTGGACTTTATTGTTAAGCTTTTAAATCAAATGCCAACGTTTCGATGCATTCCGCATCATTCTCAAGGCCAGATTATTCGAGCTACGGATCGCATTAATTTGAACGATCTATATTTTTCTATAAAAAAAATGCTAGTACTGTACTACTGCTTGCTGAGATGTTTGGTACTAATTTGAAATGTTAAGTAATTGTAAAGCATTTGTTTAATATCCTGTATAACTTACATATGTATTATACCTTCCCTAAGAAACAAATCGTTATTTTATCTCGGCTTTCTTTAAAATTGCCTTCCATGCCTTCCATCCTATTCGGTCCCTGTATTTGAGAAATAGTCAACGCTAATCACAGTGCAGCCCTTTAGACCATTGTAATGCAGTTCATTAGGAATTCCAACCAACTTACTTTTAGAATTGAAAAAATAAAATTTACATATATTAGGACTTAATTCAGCTCGGTTTTTGAGATTCTGTTCTTCTTACATGAGAATACGAGAGAACGCGTGTTTAAAAAAAACGCTTGTGAGTAAATTTTCAGAATAATATAATTTTTGGTTGAGATTGAACAATTTACAAAATTTCTTCTTTCCAATTTTTTTGAAGGACTTCATTGTCTTTTGCCTTCTCTGGCCTGTCACATTACCTTGGAGTCCGCCATAATTATTATA